>CAUYQV010153947.1:0-64174 GCA_963574575.1 Galagoides demidoff | reverse complement strand
TTTTTTTTTTTTTTTTTTTTGAGACGGAGCCTCAAAAAAAAATGGGTAGAGTGCCATGGCATCACAGCTCATAGCAACCTCCAACTCCTGGGCTCAAGCAAGTCTCCTGCCTCTGCCTCCCAAGTAGCTGGGACTACAGGCGCCCACCACAACGCCCGGCCATTCTTTTGTTGCAGCCATCATTGTTGTTTGGCGGGCCCGGGCTGGGAATTCGAACCCGCCACCTTAGGTGTACATGGCTGGCGCCTTAGCCGATTGAGCCACAGGCGCCGAGCCCAAAGTTATGACTTATTCTCTGCCATAAATGCAGTTGCTGTAAATTAAAAACAATATTTACATAATACAGATCATATCTACTAATAGCAGTATTGTAATTGCATTGAAGTCAATCCCAAAAAGATAACAGAAAAGAGCTAGGTGCATGACTCACACCTGTAATCCCAACGACCCAGGAGATTTGCATCCAGGAGTTTGAAGCCATCATGAGCTGCGATTTTGCCACTGCTCTCTCTGGGCATCAGAGCAAGACTCTGTCTCTTAAAAAAAAAGAAGAAGAAGAAAGATGACAAAAAAGAATCCATACATTTGAAAGTTTAAAATCATACTTCTAAATAATCCATGAGTCAAGGAGAAAATTAAGATAGAAATAGTTTAGAACTATTTGCAATTATCGTCTCATCAATACCGGTAGAATATAGCCAAAGTAGTTCTCGAGAAAGGTTCGTAGCATTAAAATATATATTAGGGTGGCACCTGTGGCTCAGTGGGTAGGGTGCCAGCCCCTTATACCAAAGGTGGAGGGTTTGAACCTGGCCCCAGCCAAACTGCAACAACAACAACAACAAAAAGTAGCTGGGCGTTCTGGCAGGCGCCTATAGTCCCAGGTACTTGGGAGGCCAAGGCAGGAAAATTGCCTGGGCCCGGGAGTTGGAGATTGCTGTGAGCTGTGATGCCATCGCACTCTACTGAGGGTGATAAAGTAAGACTCTATCTCTAAAAAATAATTAATAAAATGTATATTAGACAAAGTTTGAAAATATAGGAAATAAGCTTTCAACATAAGAAGATAAGGAATAAAAGAACAAAAGAAATGTAGGTTAAGATTAAGGAAATAATTAAGGACAAAAGCAAAAATGAATAAAATGGAAAAAAACAGAGTGTAACTAATCAGCAAAACCAAAAGATAAGTCTTTGCAAGTGTGATCAAGAAAAAGAGGGGAAAGAAGGTGGCACCTGTGGCTCAGTGGGTAGGGCACCAGCCCCATATACCTAGGGTGATGGGTTCAAACCTGGCCCCGGCCAGCTAAAACAGCAGTGGCAACTGCAACAAAAATAGCTGGGCACTGTGGCGGGTGCCTGTAGTCCCAGCAACTTGGGAGGCTGAGGCAAGAGAATCGCCCTAACCCAGGAGCTGGAGGTTGCTGTGAGCTGTGACGCCACTTCACTCTACCGAGGGCAGCAGTAAGACTCTGTCTCAAAAAAAAAAAAAAAAAAACCCAAGAAAAAGAGGGAAAAGGAAAAGATAACATCAAGAATGAAAAAAGTGAGGTGGCACCTGGGGCTCAAAGGAATAGGGCACCGGCTACATATGGGAGGTGGTGGGTTCAAACCCAGCCCCCACCAAAACCTGCAAAATAAATAAATAAATAAATGAAAAAAGTGGCTGGGTGTGGTGACTCATGCCTGTAATCCTAACACTCTGGGAGGCTGAGGCAGGTGGATTGCTTGAGCTCACAAGTTTGAGATCAGCCTGAGCAAAAGCGAGACCCCCGTCTGTACTAAAAATAGAAAAAACTGAGGGAAGATAATCTCTTGAGCCTGAGTTTGAGGTTGCTGTGAGCTATAACACCACAGCACTTTACCCAGGGCAACAATTTGAGACTCTGTCTCAAAATAAATAAATAAATAATAAAATAAAATATATGGCTCGGCGCCTGTGGCTCAAGTGGCTAAGGCGCCAGCCACATATGCCTAAGGTGGCAGGTTCGAATCCAGCCCGGACCCGCCAAACAACAATGATGGCTGCAACCAAAAAATAGCTGGGCGTTGTGGCAGGCGCCTGTGGTCCCAGCTACTTGGAAGGCGGAGGCAGGAGACTCACTTGAGCTCAGGAGTTGGAGGTTGCTGTGAGCTATGATGCCACAGCAGTCTACCCAGGGGGACAGCTTGAGGCTCTGTCTCAAAAAAATAAATAAATAAATAAATAAAATATAATCAAAGAATGAAAAAAGCATCGTGGGTACAGAGACTAAGGAGTGAAACTGTGAGGGGTTCTGTGAGCAGCGATATACTGTGCTTTTTGGACAAATTTTGGGAAATTATGAATATCAGAGTTGACTTAAGAAGTAGAATTTTTGATTAGGTAAATTAGCATTTGCAAAAATGATTTGGAAATCAAAGATCTATTTCCCAAAAGGTACCATCTGTAAACCAGTTTGTAAGTGAAAGTGTCAGTCAATTTATGTTCAATAATGTTGTAGTAGCAACTAACACCAAAATCCTAGTGGGTGTAACAAAGTAGAAGTTCATTTCCTGCTTGTGTTATATTATGTGTCTCTTGCATTTTGCCTTTGTTTTTGTTCTAAGTGTTTCCTTCCAAGAGCTTGACTATTAGAGCGGCTCCTACCTGGGACGCTGGGAGCCTGCTATTGGGGGCGAAGACATCAGGCAGGATCAGGTGGTGGCCCAGCACTTCTCCTCTGGGCTCATGTCGTGCTCCTTGACAGTCCCTGGTCACAGCCCAGGGCATGATCTGGGCACTCTCCACAGGGAGGAGCAGCACATCATTCAAACTTAATACTGTTTGCCACAGAGGATCTAGAGGATGGGAAGCCACTGCGCTCATTTTGCAAGATTAGGGTGTCCATGATACCAAAACTGGATGGCACACATAAATTAAATTATTGGCCAATTTCACGTATAAACAGATACAGACATTTTAAAATAAAATATTAGCAAATCAAATCTGGCAATTTAAAAAAACACATTCTTAAGAATTATGGTTTACATAAGAAATGCAAGGACAGTTCAACATTAAGGAGTTTTCATTCAAGTCATAGCTCATATAGGAGTTATTTTTTGAGCTACCACTTTCTTCTAAAAACTCTTGGGGCACTGGGAAGATGTTGAATGAAACAAAATTCCTACCTTCCTAGAGCTTTATTTCAGTGGAGGTATACTCCAGGAATCAGCTGATTGTGTGGTATTAATAGATTAAAGGAGCAAATCCTGGCTTGGCACCCGTAGCACAGTGGTTACAGTGCCAGCCACATACACCGAGGCCAGCTAAGCAACAAAGACAACTGCAACAGAATAATAGCCGGGTGTTTTGGCTATAGTCCCAGCTACTTGAGAGACTGAGGCAAGAGAATCACTTAAGCCCAAGAGTTTGAGGTTGCTGTGAGCTGTAATGCCACAGCTCTCTACTGAGGGCAACACAGTGAGACTCAGTCACAAAAAAAAAAAAAGAAAAAAGAAATAAAGGAGCAAATCCATGTGATTATCACAACAGAGGCCAAAAGAGCATTTGAAAATAAATATAGTTTAAAATTTGGAAAGAAAAAATCAAATAATCATTATTCACGAACGATGTTATTATCTAACTATAAAACTCGAAGCATATCACACGGCAGATATAAGCTTTGGAACTAATAGATTTCAGCAAGATAAAAATTAGGGGCTTTCTTGAAACAATATGCAGTTTCTATGGGAGCACATATATGTTGGTGAGGTCTATAAAAATCCAGAACAACCAACACCCAATTAATAAGATAGGTTATCATCAGGGAGGGGTGAAAGGACTAGACTTTTAGGTAATTAGATCAACAGAGGTTTTAGATTCGTGTTTACATTTGCTAAAGGAGAATATTTTAGAATTGTGCACACATTGAAATGTGACATGATGGTACCTTTCAGCTGTACCGTCTTGTCAGCTCATATTTGAGACAAACAACCGCGCACTTGGCTGGTACTGCTGTTCTGTGCCTAGTACCATCCTGTGGATGTTGGTGAATGTTCCTCATCACGGTCTTAGGGGAAGTTCCTCAGTTAGGACTCCAGAAGCCCTACTGAGTTGGCACGAGGCTGTTACCTTGGTCTTCCTGAAAGGTAGCACCCTGCCTCACAGGAGGTGGGCACTGGGGCTTGAGAACCCCACTGAGTCGCTATGTTCTGGGCTGGAGAACGCAGCTCCAAGAACAGAGCTTGGCAGGGAGGGACGATCAGTGGGCGTCTGTGAATTAATGAGAACCAGGTGCTGGCCATGTTCTGCTTACCCACCAGAGCCTTCCCCTGCCAGTTTCAGGGAATGGCTGGGCTGTGGGGTGGAACCATCCCTCCTGCTCCATAGAAGAACCAGGGTCTTACAGATCCTCACGACAAGCGGGAGAGCCAGGTCAAAGGCGGCAGGCTCTGGAGCAGGGACACGGGACTAGCGTGGGTACCAGGGTTTGGGAACCTCAGTTTAGGACAAATGATGTTTTAAGTTGGATCGTTTTATATCAGAAGTCACATAAAAGCTGCAGGTACTACACTGTATTCTCATTTTCCATAACCTTTATTAGTGAAATCATAGCCATTCTAGAAAAGCCAGGCTGGGTGGTTGCTGGAGTTGTTAACGTCCCCAGTGCACACCTGATACGATAGGTCTTCTTTTTTTGGTCTCATGTGATCACTTTTCAACTTAAATAGCTGGCCCATAAGTGCCATCCCTTGTGAAGGAGGTCCCCCCCCACCCCCACGAACCCTGCCTGATCCTGGTGAAGGAGGGACTGTATCTTTAGTTTCCTGTCTAGGTGGCCCCACCTTGGCTTTGAGGGAGGGTTTGTGATTTTTGTTTTTTTGAGACAGAGTCTTACTTTGTCACCCTTGGTAGAGTGCTGTGGCATCATAGCTCACAGCAACCTGAGACTCCAGGGTTCAGGTGGTCCTCCTGCCTCAGCCTCCCAGGTAGCTGGGACTACAGGTGCCCACCACAACACCCAGCTAGTTTTTCTATTTTTAGTAGAGAAGATCTCACTCTTGCTCAGACTGGTCTCCTGAGCTCAAGGGATCCATCCACCTGGGCCTCCCAGAGTGCTGGGATCACAGGCGTGAGCCACCGTGCCCAGCCTGGGACCATTTTTGAGTCTTCGTCATGAGGTCAGTACTTGGGGTCCTTGAGCTTCTACACCAGGCAGCGTTCCCAGGATGGGGCCGCACTGGGAGGTCTGAACTTCATGTGTGGCCATTGACGCGAGAACAGAAGGGGAACGTCATCGTAGACTATAAATATTTTGTTAGTTGAAATAAATGACTTTCTTAAAGGAATTACCCAGTAACATAAGTTTTTTTCAGTTCAAGTCGGCATAATAAACAATTCAGTTAGGGCTGATCTTTGAAGAATGTCCTATGTCTTTTATTGGTGAGTCCTGGGGGCTCTTTGTGGTCAGCTGTGCCCCTTGTCCACCAGCCACTCACAGTCATGGTTAACAGCACTTAACCCAGCATCCTGATTACGAGTAGCAGGATTCATGAGTCTGCTGGCCGCCTCACACCCCACGCTGGCCCTTCCCACCCGTGGGCTCTGTGGCGCGCGCCCATCTGCCAGCATTTCACTCTCCAGACAGAGTTCGTATCCACTCACACGTGGGAAGTGTGTCTTGCTGTGCTCCACCAGGATGGTTATAAGTCTGTCTCCTAGTAACTCCAGGAAAGACCCAGAATTTAGATTTTTTTCTATTCGGGTCCACATTTCTTAGAAGGGCACTACACCTTGAGGGTTCTGTGAGAGTTATCAGGTGTAGTCACCCCTCTCCAGGGCTCTGGAGGCTGGGGAGGCAGACTTCCCCAAAACATGGGCAGAGCTTAAAGGGGGTCTGGGCCCAGCTCAGTCCCCAGGGTCAGCACTGGCAGGTCCGGACGTTTTTAGACCTGGGCAGCTTTGACCATAAACTGGGCTGACTTAGATTAATGGCTTCTAAAGTCTGTTCTGAGGCTTCAGGGCTCCAGACTCCAGTGGGCTCTGCACTTAGTAGCCAGCTCTTGCTAAAACGAGGTGCTGTGGCCACCCCAGGTCTGAAGCCAAGATGGGACCTGGGCCTGTCCCACCTTTGGGGGCCCCCGCGCCTCCCATCAAGGCTGTGTATCTCATCACCTCTCACCACCCAGAGTCAGATGGGTCCGCCCGGGCACAAGTCTCCACCTGAGCTTTCCCCTAGAGATGGACTTTGTGCTGGGCTGAGCTTATAGCCAATGTTCACAGGCCTGGCTGTTTTGGAGGGCAAACACGTTCCCTCTGGTGAACAAGTGCAGGCTTCACAGACTAGAGTGCATAGCAGTAGAGCACAGTGAGGGTGTGTATGTTTGCTGCAGTGTGGGCTGGAAGTTCTTGCTCTGCTCTGTGTGTGTGCTGGCCTTGAGCAAAAGAGCACCCCCATCCAAGGTCATGGGGCCCAGTGCGGTGGCTCACATCTGTAATCCTACCATGCCTGAGAGGCCTAGGCCAGGGATTGGGGGCTGCAGTGAGCTGCGACGACACAGCTGCAGTCCAGCGTAGGTGACAACGGGATCTTGTCCCCCCCAAAAGGGGTCATGGGAACTTGTACCCCACTGTGGGGGAAAGAGCTACAAGTATGGAAAACAGAAAGTTGATAATGTAGTTGGGGTGCTGGGTGGCAAGGGGAGGTGCCAGCAGGCCCTGTGGAGACGCGGAGTGAGCATGGGGGCGCCTGTGTGCACTGGGAGGGCTGGCAGCATGAGCACCCCTCGGGTCTGATGCCTTATAGCAGAAGGACTAACTCCTAGGCTGGAGCAGGGAAAGGCAAGGTCACCATCTGAGGCTGGGGCTTTTTTTTTTTTTTTAAATACCAGAAGAGAAGGTGTGCTCGGTGTGCAGTGAGGACACTCAGCAGGACACTGGTGCCAGCCAAAGGGAGGGGCTGAGCATCCGGACAAAAAGGTATTAGTAGGACATAAATGGCTAAAATAAAAGCCCCTGAGATGGGGCCAAGGGGAAGCTCCAGAGCAGAGTGTAGACTGAGCATGTAGGAGCAGTGGTGGCGGAGGGACATCAGCAGGTGCTCAGGCTACAGCTGCAGCTTGGTGAGGAACAAGGCAGAGTTGTCCCCACAAACCGTACTGTTACAGGGAAAGCGAGAAATTCTATAGCAGAAGAACCCAGCACCTGACCCATGTTGTTAGCGCGAACATCACCAGCATCATTAGCTGTGACGCCACCTCCCTTTTAAGAAGAGGCTGGTGACAAACACAGCATCACAAAGAGACATCAGGCAGCCCAGACCAAGGGACAGTCCCCAAATCAGGTCCTGCATCATGTTCTGGAGACACAAAGGCTGGGGACACTCCAGATGAGAGGAGACTGAGAGACAGTTGTTGAACCTGGAATCTGGACTGTCAACCTTCCTGGTTCAGAAAGCAATGGGCTGGGGAGGCACAAGCAGGACTTGGCGCTACATCCATGGGATCCGGGCACGGTTCAAAATAGAAAGGTGCCACCCAGAAGGACGGCACAAGTTGCCTGAGAAGGGACAAGGTTGGTGCAGCCACAGGTGGTTTTCCAGGCACCGTCCTGCCTTGGTCTCCCAGTCTGTGATGGTGGAGCTGGGCGGAGTGACTCACTGTCTTTACTGTGCGGCCTGCACAGCAGCACAGCAAGCTCCTGCATGCCCAGTGAGGGGACTCTGGGGCCTACCTGAGGTGATGTGCTCGGGAAGGAGTGGCACCTGGCCGTCTATGCCCCTCTTCTGCCGGCTGGGCATTGCTGCGGGGATGCTGTCTGTCCTGTGGCAGTGGGAGATGGGAGAGCTCGGACAGAAAGGCAGGCCCAGTCCAGGCTCAGCTTCATCTTTAAAGCAGTTGCAGGAAATTTTTTTTTTTTTTGAGACGGAGCCTCAAGCTATCCCCCTGGGTAGAGTGCCATGGCATCACAGCTCACAGCAACCTCCAAGGCATCACAGCTTACAGCAACCTCCAACTCCTGGGCTTAAGCGAGTCTCCTGCCTCCGCCTCCCAAGCAGCTGGGACCACAGCGCCCGCCACAACGCCCGGCCATTTTTTGGTTGCAGCCATCATTGTTGTTTGGCGGGCCCGGGGTGGGGATTCGAACCCACCACCTTAGGTGTACGTGGCCTACGTCTTAGCCAATTGAGCCACAGGCGCCGAGCCAGGATTTTTTTTCTTAGAAAATGTTGAGATTGATTTAGTACCTTTCTTCTAGAATGACCATGCAGTTGAGATTGTTTGTGTAGCAGTGTCCCCAGGAATCAAAAGCAGAGGTTAGGAGATAATACCCACAGCCAGCTCCAGCCCGCTGCAGTTCTAATGATGACAGTGTTGCTGGACACAGTCGCTACTCCTGTGCAAGTTGCCTCCACAGGCTGCAATGACCTGGAGCACCTTCTGACCCTTTGCAGAAGAGGGTTGCCAAGCCCTGGCCTGAGTTTGCAGGATGTTTCCTAACCCTTGAAAGGATTGGGCCTGGCTTGTCCCACGCAGGTGAGAACAGTGGCCAGGTGGGTGAGGCTCCATGTCGACCACCAGGGCTTTTCAGACATACCTGTGAGCTGGCTTTCATTTTGAAGGAAAAACATTCCTCATGGCTCAGTTTGGCATCATTGCTATCACCTAACTAAGTACAAATTCTCGGTAGCATGGATTTTTTGGTAATCACTTTCTCATTAAAAAGATAGGTTTTATGTTTATGAGATTTAAAAAAATAATGTGTGGAAATGAGTTTAAAAACCTCCTAATTATTTTGTAATACGCCGCCAGTATAGTATCTGTGTTTATTTCACCACTGCTAGTTTACTGAAGAACAAATGGCATCTGCAGGCTCTCCCGGTGTGCGGTTACTGAGGCCGCGCTCTGCCTGGTGTGAATAATTGACATGCGGGCAGTAGGCTGCAGGGCCGCTGTGAATTATGCATGTCCTGTGCTGCTCCCTCTCCACCAGCACCAGCAGGCAGAGCCGCCTTTGTCACACCGTGTGCTGGGACGCTGAGGAGACTGCAGTAATTTGCCCTGCCTGGAAGCGCTCACTAAGGAACAATGTCCCCGTGCGGGGCCCCAGCCTTTCCCCGGGGCCACCTGGGCTGACCCTGGTATGGACTCGGAGGGGTGGTTTGCGGTGAATGGTTGGAAGTATTTGGTTAAGTGGCACCACAGTGGCTCTTATCAGCTCTGCCCAGGTAAAGCCCCCCCCACCCCATCTGTGCACCTTGTGGTGGTTGTCGGGCAGTCTGACGTGAATGGTGGTCAGGTATGTCTGCTCGAGGGTCTCCGTGAGCTGGGGGCGCTGCAGACATGCCTGTGAGAGACCCCGCCTGGATCCTGCCTTGGAGGGGTGGCCCAGATATAGAGTGCCTGAGATGAAGTTTTGGTGCAGTGCTCTGGGGAGATGAAACAGACTAAGGCCACACACTGTAGAATTAACTGCAAACTTGTGGTCTTGGGGTATCACTGAAATTAGCTTACATGTTTGACCAACCAATGCAAACATGCTGGCTTTTCCAGTTTTCAGCAAATCTGAAACAGACTTTAAAACGTCCTGGCCTAGAACTGCTCTCTAGCAGTCTCTGCCCTCCCAGTTGGGAGAATGGCAGGATGACAACAGGAATCAGCAGCCGCTCTGTGGCCTGTGGTGTGTCCCGTTATCTGAGCTGCCCTCGCAGGCAGGTCATTCTGAGTAGGACAACAGCTTGGACATGCTGCTGTGTCTGTCTCTTGCCTTGGCCCTGAGGTTGTGGTCAGGGTTGAGCTATTGTGAAGAACTTCCTCTCAGGCGAGGGCAGGCTGCCCTAAACGCTCACTCTGTTCCCTGTGGCAAGGCCCATCCAGAGCATGTTAGGTATGATCACAATTCACAACTGGAGAGGTACACAAGGTGGGCTGAGCTGTGCTGAGCCGTGGGGACCCTCAACCCTCCTGGCCTAGCCCCCTTGCAGGGCCTCTGCCTTCTTTACTCTTCTGCAAGTTGTGTGCACATACTTTGTCCAAATAGAATCATAAAAATTCTCCTGGAGAGCCTGTGATTAAAATAATTCTGTAGTGACATTTCTTATGTAGCCGACAGTTGTCCCTCATTTTCCCACTTTGAAGAGTGCATGGTTTCCTGAAGATGTGACTGTCTCAGCATGAAGTGGGTTGAGGATGTGGACTCCAGAAGGCACGTGTGCCAGCCACATCCCATCTGTGCCCTCGGGAAATCAAGGAGCCTAATTTGCCGCCTGACCTGTGGACAGGAGTAGCATGGGCCTTGGGCCATGGCCAGAGCTTTCTCTCTGCTTCTCCTCCAGGCTGTCCTCTTCCTCTACCCACTGTGGCTTATGGTGGAGTTGGGCCCCATCCTTGTGGCCTGACACCAGGGCAGTGGTTGGGGCAGCTACTTGAGTCCTTTAAGTCAGAAACAAAGCTGCATAGACAGGGGTTGGTCTCGTGTGTGTGTCCTCTAAAGGAGGCTGGAGCCCCTAGAGGACCATTCTTCCCCAGCCACTGGCTCCAAAGAGAGTGAGGGACCCAGGACCTCTTCTGTCTTGCGACCCACCTGAAGTGACCCTTTCCGTTTTCTGGGCATATTGCCTGAGTGGTCCCTGAGCCTGGGCAGAGCCCATGAGCAGGCCAGCTGTGTGCACCCCAGCCCCAGGCCTCCTGCATCCTCTGCTGCCACCCTTGCCACCGGCACCAGTGCGCGTCTCTCTGACATGGCCTCCACATCTGTAGGACCCCAGGGCTGGAGGAGGACTCTCAGTTGACACAGCAGGGTCACTGCTTGCTTTTTCTAAAATGCTAAAACGTCAGTTGTTAACGTGTGAGTCTTAGAAAATAATTAGTACTCGCCAAGCCTTGTAATAGTGAGATTGGTCAATTACTGGCCCTCCTTCACCAGCATTTATGTGCAGTCTGCGTTCCTTCCAAAAATACATGGCACTTCCCACAGCCAGTGCTGGAGGAGCAAGGCAGTAGCCCCACAGTCAGCTGGCCTGGGAGTGGAAGGAGGAGGGAGCCCGGGGAGCTGCTGGGCACAGGGTGGTCTGTATGTCCCACAAGAGGCCCAGCAGCCTGTGTGCTCTGGGGTGAGGCAGGTGGAGGCTTCTCAGCATTGTGCTTGTGTTGTTGGGCTCCAACACATTTTATTAGAGAAACAGGAGTTTCAGCACCCTTTGCAGGGCTGAAATAGGACTGAGGTGCGTCATCCTTCTCTGCCTGCCCTGCCTCTGTCCGGCTGCCAGCACCCTCACCTGGGCCGCCTGTACCGGGTCAGGTCCACACAGCCCAGCCAGAAAGACTAGTGTGTGCTGTGTTTCTCCTCCACGGGGCCTTTGCATGGGCCTGTGCCCTGTGCCGTGGAAGCTCTTCCTTCCTCCTGAGGTTGGTTAACTTCTCTTTATCCCTCAGTTTTGTTTAAGGCCTTTATCGCCTCAGGGGAAAAATCTGGAGGAAAAACTTTATGGTCCTCAGGTGCAGATATTCCATTTTATGATAATAACCTTATTTATCAGCATAGAATGTGGTGAGGATGGTGACCCCTTTACCCTCACTTCACACAGGCATCCTGAGCTAGCCACACCCCTTCCAGTCACCTGCTCCCAGCCTGGGTACCACCTGAGTCTGGCCACATGGTTTTCACATGACTTTGTTTGTAAATAAGGGCTGGAGTTCAGAGGGAACCTGATGCTGCTGAGCCCTGCTTCTGGTGCCAGCGCCCCTTCACACAGGTCCCTGGTGGTGGCATCCACGCTGGCTTCTACACAAGTGCCTTCCAGCATGAAGGGCTGGAGGTGGGCTGCCAGAGCACCAGGCATTTGTATTTTGCATTTCAATGAATGTCACCATGATGGTCGGTCAGTTTCACCCTCCAGCAGCACTGAGGTGCCTCTGCTCAGACCTCATGGTGCTATGACCTTAGCCAGGGAGGTGACTGCTAAGCAGCCCAGGTTCTCAGTACTCTCTCCCCCGCTGTCCCCACTGTCCATCTCCCTCTGTTCCTTGACCTTCCCTCTGCTCCTGGACCTTCTTCTTATCCTTCTTCTTATCCACCCATAGGTACTCTTGCACAGCAGGAAAGCCGGCCCTTCACCTCTGGGGTGCGGGACATGAATTTCCCATAGTCTGTTGCCCTTGGACTTAGCAAGTGGTAGGATTTACGGGCATGGTTCCAGGTCTCAGTGTGTCACTGGTGCTGTTCTCGTGCCTCTGGGCCTGCGTCTCCTTCCAGCAGCTTTTCCTCACTCAGATACTTCAAAAACTTATCCCACATTTTCCTCGAGTATTTCTCTAATTTTGTTTTACATTTCAATCTTCTGTCCATTCTGGGTTTGTGTTAGTGTGTGCTGGAAGGAAGGCCGACCGGGTCACATTGGGTGCAGTCTGCCCCCCATCTTACTCATGAATTCGCCATTTGGGGCCCGTTTCCGGGTGCTGTGTTCAGTCCCAGTGATGTGATGTGTCTGTTTGGGGGCTCTCATGGGTTCTGGGGGGGACCCTCCCTGTTGCTCTTTTTGTTTTGTTTTTCCAACATTTTCCACATGAAGTTTTTCATCATCATTTTCCACATGAACTCTTACACCACTCAGCTTGTCCAGTTCTTTTTTTTTTTTTTTTTTTGAGACGGAGCCTCAAGCTATCCCCCTGGGCAGAGTGCCATGGCATCACAGCTCACAGCATCCTCCAACTCCTGGGCTCAAGCGAGTCTCCTGCCTCCACCTCCCAAGTAGCTGGGACCACAGGCACCCGCCACAACGCCCGGCCATTTCTTGGTTGCAGCCATCATTGTTGTTTGGCGGGCCCGGGCTGGGGATCCGAACCTGCCACCCTAGGTGTACATGGCTGGCGCCTTAGCCGATTGAGCCACAGGTGCCGAGCCAGCTTGTCCAGTTCTAATAAAACCTGTTGGGAAAGGTCCTAGGTGAACTCATCTGGGGAGAGCTGCCTGTGATTGCCCCTTGGAGTCTAGTTGCTGGATGCAAATTAAGCATAAGGGCCCCTGCCCTGGAGAGTGGGAGAGGATGGGTGTGAACTTGGGTGTGTGGGGTAGAGGTGTGATGCTGGTGGCCGGGGGGCATGAGTATGGGGGTGTGCGTGTCAGTGTGCCTCTCTGCTCACAATCGAGCAAGAGGGAGCACTTCCCGTGAGGGGGACCCATGTGTGTCATTCTTTAAGCAAGGCGTTTCTAAACTATTCTGTTGACTTGAGGACAGAGCTGCTGAGTTCAGAGGAAGCCTTGCGTTGCCTTGCTCTGCCGTCCTTGAGCGGCCCTGGGACATGGCTGTCCTGCTGTGGTATGTAGCCTGGGGCATGTGGCCAGCGCTGTCTCTTCCCCAGTGCTCTAAGTCAGAGCTTCCATGTGCATGCCCCAGACCCCAGTGGGTGCTAGTGCCCCCGTGACCCGAGTATTTCATCTCAAAGCACGTACACAGCTTGGTGGATTCAAAGAAACATTAAAATTATGCTTTTCCAATCCTATCATAATTCCTTTTGAGTCTTAATTTTTTTCTACAGCAATTTAAATGATTTGATTACTCTTTCATTTCTTTGTTCGATCTAAATGCTTCTGAGCTTTGGTCCGTGCCACTGTAGCCTTCAGTTGCCATACTGCAGGTGACACAGGTTCTGGGGTCAGATCCCAGCTTTGTCTCCTGGCCTCCTTGGAAGCCCTCTGCCCATTGAGGCCACATGACTTGTGGACCAGCAGTGGTCAATGCTGCCTCCCCAGCCCCTGTGCTGATCTTGTTCTGTCTCTGTTCCTCCGTGATGAGGAAATGTGTCTGAGTGATCGTCCTGACCTTCAGCAGGGCCTTGACCTGTGGCCTTGACCTCTCAGCATGACCAGCTGGGTGGCTCAGCCCCACACAGGACAGCGGGGCACGTGCTTGGTACCGGGGCAGGTGGATACAGTGTTAGACGGGTGAAAACTTACAGTGCTGTCGCTGTCAGTTGGCTTTGCTACCTGGAGATATGGCCTCCTGACAGCATGGTCAGTGATCACCTGTGGTCAGCAGGGCACCCAGTTGGTCTTCATTCTAGGACAGCCCTTTGTGAGACACTGGGGCCGCAGCGGAGAGCTGCATCTGCATGAACCTGCCGTGCTTCCCCTGAGGCTCAGTGGCCAGGCCGCCCGCCTGAGTGCAGGGGCCCCACAACAATGGTCACATCAGGACAAGGATGACAAATGAGGTTTCCCAGGTGCCTCTCCTTTATTTAGGAGTTTCCTTAGCAGACACTGGGAAGCAGAGGCTAATTAGTGGGCAGCTCAGGAACTGGCCTTCCATAGGGACCACTCAGGAGTTGTGGCGTTGACATTGTGGCTAAAAGCTCAAGTGTGGACATCAGCCTGTACAGTCAATTTTTTTTTTTTTTGAGACAGAGTCTCACTATCTCCCTCAGTAGAGTGCCCTGGCATCACATCTCACAGCAACCTCAAACTCTTGGGCCCAAACGATTCTCTTGCCTCAGACTCCCAAGTAGCTGGGACTATAGGTGCCCACCACAACACCTGGCTATTTTTTTGTTGTTGTTGCTGTTGTCATTATTATTTTTTAGCAGACCCGGGCCAGTTTGAACCTGCCAGTCCCAGTGTATGTGGCCAGCACCTTAACCACTAAGCTGTGGGCACTAAGCCCTGGCCACTCTATTGAGAAGTGGAGAGATGGGCACAAGTCATGAGGCCATGGGCCCCCCTTGAGAAGATGCCACCTGCCCCATGGCTCTGCACACTGGTTCCTGGGGGCACTTCCTGGGACTTGCAGCAAGGGGAGTCACACAGAGGCCCACGCCCAGCGGCTTTCACTGTGCTGCTTGATGTAAAATGAGTACTGCTGAGTGTGGACCAGTGGATGGCTGGTCCTTACCATTGTGTGTGGAGTGTCTGTGTAAAGTCAATTCCTTTCCTGTGGATCCCATGGCTGTTGTTTGTTACTCTCAAGTAAGTGTGCACCTTTGTGAGCGTGGGAGTGTTGTGTGAGTGTGTATGTGAACAGATCTGTGTGGTGTTTGCCGCCAGCCCTGTGTCAGGAAGGTCCACTGTGTGTGTGCGGCCAGTGCCCCAGAGCACAAAGTTTGGTGGTGGCCGGAGCATGAGGGTGCAGGTGCCGTCTGTGCTGGTCCCACAGAGCTGACGGGTGCGGACCTGAAGGACTGTGTGAGCAGCAACAGCCTGAGCAGCAATGCCAGCCTCCCCAGCGTGCAGAGCTGCCGGCGCCTGCGTGAGAGGAGGGTCGCCAGCTGGGCCGTGTCATTTGAGCGTCTGCTGCAGGACCCCCTGGGTGTCCACTACTTCTCTGTGAGTGGGGAGAGCCATGAGGCTGGTGGGGTGGTCTGTACTCTGAGGCAGCCTGAGTGTGATGGGTTGCCCACCCCAAAGATAGCAGCACCTGCAGGTTCCCCACAGCCCCTGAGCAGCCTGTCTCCTCCATCCCTCAAGGCTCAGCGAGGGTGGGTGCAGGGAGCCTGGGCTGGCCCATCCCCCAGGGGAAAACCCCCTTGGCTCTTCTCTGTTTGCCAGAGATATCTCTGCAGGTGTTAGAGAGAAAGGTGCAACTTTGAGGAAATGGCTGTGAACACCAAGGAGGTGGTCCCCATAGTGTGGGCAGCTTTTAGGGTATCTTTGAAGGCCCTTGGGTAATTCACTGATGAGAGGAGCTTGTAAGATCATGTAGAAGGTAGAAATAAGAAAAAAGTAGGGGTGGCACCTGTGGCTCAGTGAGTAGGGCGCAGGCCCCATATACCGAAGGTGGCAGGTTCAAACCTGGCACCAGCCAAACTTTAACAACAACAAAAATAGCCGGGTATTGTGGCAGGCACCTGTGGTCCCAACTACTCGGGAGCCTGAGGCAAGAGAATCTCCTAAGCCCAGGAGTTGGAGGTTGCTGTGAGCTGTGTGACGCCACAGCACTCTATCGAGGGCAATAGAAAAAGAAAAAAGTAGGAGTGAAAAAATAAAATCAGAGCTCATGCAGAGGACAGGCCCCCTAGGGTAAGTGCTCACTTTCATTGATCTGTGTGTCAGTGTTAATTGATGGTGTTTTTCTTAGGAGTTTCTAAGGAAAGAATTCAGTGAAGAAAACATTTTATTCTGGCAGGCCTGTGAATATTTCAACCATGTTCCTGCACACGACAAAAAAGAGGTAAATTTCTTCATGCCTAGATTATTAAAGAGCAGATGGTTCCACGATGGGTCAGTTTAGCATATGATTAACATCTAGCCCAGTTTGAAAAGTTGGTGTAAAAATATTTTCACATGGTTTGAAAATGTCATTTCTTTTTCAGAATAAATTTTTAAATATACATGATATTTAATTTTGCCTAAACATAGTGGTGGTGTAAATGCCTCAGCCACACAGCATTCACCAGCAGCGTGCTGCTCCTCAGCGTGCTGCCCTCAGAGGGAGGACTGTGTGTTAAAGGGGACCCTACGCAACACCCGAGCAGAAGAGTGTCCTGAGGACACTCACGCGGCCAGACCAGATGGGGGAGCCTGGAGGGGCACACGGCAGTCCTTGCCTGGTACAGCCAGTGGCCCTCCGTCTCTGCTCCCCAGTGAACAGCCACACTCACAGCTGAGGCCTCTCAGAACCCTCGGGCTTTGCCCTCCTGCACTCATGCTTTACAGGGTGGGGACCACCATGCACAAATGCCACGGTGTGTCCTGGCACTCCTGGGGGTAGTCCTTGGTTAAAGTATCCAATTAAAAAACTATAGAGGAGCCAGTTCAGTGAAGTTGCTTACTGGCTTGTACTTACATTTACTTATTAAGCAAGAAATTGTTGGGTGTCTAGTGGACCGCAGCCTGGGACAGTGGCCAGAAAGGGAGACAGCACTAAGGAGGGTATGGAATTTATATGCCAAACTTAGTGCATAAAACTTGAAGCCCGTGAGGGCATATGGTGTCCACCTGCCTGGGGGAAGCTTGAGAACAGTGCAGCCCTGTCCTGTTTCCTGGAGTCTTTTTATAGGGTACATAACAGTCAGAGGTCAAGGTTAGGAAAGAGAGGGGAGATCATATTATAGAAGGTTGGGTGAAGGATAAACGGGGACATAGAGTAGTGGAACATCTGAAGAGGCCAGATAATGGTGCAACGAGAAAGGGCGAGGGAGCAAGCCTCATCTCAGACAGACGCCTCAGCTTCTCTGGCCTGAGCTCCTAGGTGCTGGTCTCAGCTGCCTGTGCTGCTGATTTCCCCACGCAGGGATAGTCACGTGGACATGACTGGGCACCTTCACACTCCTTTCTTCTCAATTAGGAGTATAGGGGTGGCCCACCTGCAGGCTTTACCCTGGCTTTTGAAGGGCCCGTGGGGTCTCACTATTCCAAGTAGTGTTAATGAGCCTGTGGAATTGCACCTCCCCTATCCAGAGCTAGCTCAGGCCCTCACACACAGAAACACACGTGTGGGGAGGCCTGCCACCCACGCCTGCTCAGCTGTGTTCCCCTGTCAGCTTTCCTACAGGGCCCGGGAGATTTTCAGTAAGTTTCTATGCAGCAAAGCCACCACCCCTGTCAACATTGACAGCCAGGCGCAGCTGGCAGACGACATTCTCAATGCACCTCACCCGGACATGTTCAAGGAGCAGCAGCTGCAGGTATCCCCATGTCTTGGTATCTGAGGGGCTCTAGGCAGAGCCGGGCAGCAGGACCCACTATTTAGACCATGTTCCCAGACAGCAGTGGGCCTGTCTCAGGGGAGCAGATGGAGCGTCAGGAGTCTGCAAGGCTGGAGGCAGGAGGTACTCCCCTGTTCCTGCCACTCTGCAGGTGACGGTGCGTGTGCACAAGGTCATACACTCGTGACAACACGAGTGTGTGTGTGCTTGAATTGTTTTAAATGTTAGAACATCAGCTTGGTGCCTGTACCACAGTGATTACGATGCCACCCCCATACACTGAGGGTGGCGGGTTCAAACTCGGCCCGGGCCAGCTAAACAACTGCAACAGAAAAATAGCCGGGCGTTGTGGCTGTGCCTATAGTCCCAGCTACTTGGGAGGCTAAGGCAACAGAATCACCTAAGCTCAAGAGCTGGAGGTTGCTGTGAGCTGTGACACTACAGCACTCTACCAAGGACGGCGTAATGAGACTCTGTCTCAAAAATAATAATAATAAAAATAAATAAACAAACGTTAGGACATCACTGTGATGGGAAATAAGTAACCCGATGCTACACAGACCCCTGCTCGCTGGCCTCAGAGCTCACTCTGTGGCTGACTCACAAGAGCAGTGTTTTTAGAAAACGTGGAAGATGGCATTGTCAGGGCAGCTCTCACCCCATCAGATTTCCACTTGGTTTTGGTTTCATTCTTAATGTTCTCCAAGACAGTCTGATAGAAGTTGTTTCTCTTTGCTGACTTTGAGAGTGATCAGTTAGAGGCTGGTTTGTGTTGGTCTGGTGAAGGGATGCTGGAAAGGAACTCAGACGAGCTCCAGGCAGCAGGCGGAAATGGGCTGCTGTGAGGTCCTTCCAGGATGGGCTGTGGGTTCTCTATAGCCTTGTCTCTTCAGGCTGTGCACTCGTGTTGTGTTGTTCCATTCCCCAGATTTTCAACCTGATGAAGTTCGACAGCTACACACGCTTCCTGAAGTCCCCATTGTACCAGGAGTGCATCTTGGCAGAGGTGGAGGGCCGTGCCCTCCCAGACTCGCAGCAGGCCCCCAGTAGCCCCGCATCCAAGCACAGCCTCGGCTCGGACCACTCCAGCGTGTCCACGCCAAAAAAGGTGCCCTTCCCTGGGCCTGGCCTCAGGCCACTGTGGGGCATGTTTCATCAGTGGAGAGCTCTGAGGGAGGGGGACAGAGGCCGGTGTCCATGTGTTCTTTCACCAGCACCAGGTGAGAGACAGGGACATCCAGGCTGGCCTTGGGCTGAGATGTGGTGCAGGACGTTTCTGCTGGCTGGATGTTGTCCAAGAGTGCTCTAGAACAGCTCCCTGCTCAGTTCCCTGGATACACTGTCATCATAACTTATTCTAACCAAGGTTTCCGTTTGCTGCAGCTAAGTGGAAAGTCAAAGTCAGGAAGATCCCTGAACGAGGAGCTGGGGGAGGAGGACAGTGAGAGGAGGCGGAGAGGTGCCTTCTTTTCCTGGTCGAGGACTCGGAGCACCGGGAGGTCCCAGAAGAAAAAGGAGCACAGTGACCTTGCAAACGGTCTGTGGTGTTGGCCTATGTGGGCTGTGCTGTCCAGGCTGGGTCAGCCCCATCCCCTCCCCCCATCACAGGCTGCTGTCCTTGGGGGGTTGTGCCCCATGTGCAGGAGACGGAGCTTCTGAGGGAACCAGACCCCAACCCACTGTGGGGGGCCAGATGACAGTTGCCCTCACTGGCTGTCATCTTGCTATAAAGTAGTAGGTGTTTGGGGCAGAAAATTTGGAAAATACAATCAAACACAGAGAGAAAGTATAAACGTGCTATTTTGTTGTCCACCCAGAGGCACCAGGCTTTTTCTTGGCTTCTTCAGGTGTTCTTGTGCCTTAGGCATTTTTTTTTTTTTTTAAATAACACCAGAGTTTGGGTACCAAGCATTTCTTAAACTTTTCTCTTTTTTTTTGCAGTTTTTGGCTGGGACTGGGTTTGAACCTGCCACCTCTGACATATGAGGCTGGCGTCTTACTCCTTTGAGCCACAGGTGCTGCCCCCTAAACTTTTCTTAATTATTGTAAATCTTGACGTTTTCCCATTTAAGGCTGGGCCCAGTGGCTCACACCTGTAATCCCAGCCCTCTGGGAGGCCAAGGCAGGTGGGTCCCTTGAGCATAGGAGTTGGAGACCAGCCTGAGCAAGATCAAAAGCCTGTCTCTTTAAAAAAAAAAAAAAGAGAGAGAGAAAAAAAAAAAGCCAGGTGTGGTGGAGGACACCTGTAGTCCCAGCTGCTGGGGAGGTTGAGGTAGGAGGATTGCTCAAGCTCAAGAGTTTGAGGTTGCCATGAGCTATGATGCCACCCCACTCTAACTCTATTCAAGGTAACAGAATGAGGCTCTGTCTCAAAAAAAAAAAGTTCCCATTCAGGATATTTCCCCTTTGGTCTTTTTATTGTATGTGACTGAGATTCTCTGTGACATGGATAGTGTGAGAGAGAGAGGCTTCTGTGGTGCTGAGAACGGGCCTCAGGACCCTGGCCAGCTTCTGGCTGAGTGCTGCCAGCCTGATGGGTGCTGGCAGAGGACTGGGGAGCAGGGGGGTGGATCACCTCACCTTTAGGGCAGAGGAAGAGGAAGTCATTCTATATGGGTACAGGGGAGCACATGAGAGAGCTGGGAAGGACTTCTTCTCTAGAGACTCTTGAGAAAGGGATTATTTTCAGTAATGTGTGTCCCACCTAAAGGCAAGGGGCTGGTACTAAGCCTGTAGTGCCCAGGTTGAAGTCAGCAGTGACCATGACCTAGTGAGCACAGGAGGTGCACCTGCAGGAGGCAAGTGAGGGGCCCAGGTTGGAGTCAGCAGTGACCATGGCCTAGTGAGCACAGGAGGTGAGTGAGGGGCCCAGGTTGAAGTCAGCAGTGACCATGACCTAGTGAGCACTGGAGGTGCACCTGCAGGAGGCGGGTGAGGGGCCCGCCCCCTCAGGCCAATGTCCACAGGAGGTGTGGGCCTGGGGCAGCACCTAAGCTCCCAGCTGTGTTATAGACTGTTCTTTTCAAAGCAAAGGCAGCTGGGAGCTGTAGAATCCACCTCCAATGAGGGGCTGCCTGGGCAGACATTGCTTCGGGGTGTGGCTGGGCCTGCTGAGCACCCAGGAGTGGGGAGTGCTGGCCGAGGGTCTGTCCTGAGAACTGAGCCTTGTCACAGGCAGGCCACAGAGTTTCAGGGAGCCCTCTGGAGGGCTTTTACAACCCTGAGTGCAGGGAGTGCCCCAGAATTCAAAAGTTTTGATTTTGGCCCAGGGTGAAGCCTGGAAGTATTTTAGGAGGTGGGTGGTGATTGGGGAGGGCAGTAGTGTCTGGAGGCACTGGTCAGTCCCACTATGGCCTGACAGCCCCCAGAGACTGCGCACAGATTTTATGATTTGAAAGTAGGTCCTGTTTTCAAAAGTCCTTTATGTAAGAATTGTCATGATTTTTAAATTAGCATAGGATTATAGAGTTAGTTTAAGTTAGCGAGAGTAGGTAATTGTTAGCTCACTTGAGACTTTCAAAGGAAAGGGCCCTGAATGGGTCGTTGATAAAGACCCCACAATCACTGGGCTTGTCTGCTGCTGTCTACAGGCGTGGGTTCTCATTTAGCTGCTGTCCACAGGTGTGGGTTCTCATTTAGTCCCAGAACCTGCAGTTTGCAGTAGAAATTCCAGGTTGAACGAGGAAGGTTAGGCCTGGCTGGCATGTGCCTTTGTGTGTGCTAGTCTGAGGGCACCTGCCACAGGCTGACCACAGGTTTTGGAGCCAGGATGTGTCAGTGGACAGGGCAGAGACTGACACCTGCTTGGTAGGGTGTACCTGCCAGCCCTGAGGTTGGGAGGGCGCATCACATCTCCACAGGGCTTGTGGTCTCTGTCTGCATGGTCTGATGGGGGCAGGGCTGGGAGGTGGGACCAAACAGATGGGATTCTGTTTCAAGTGAGGACAAGTGAAGCTGCCACTTCCAATTCATCTGAATCACTGTGTCTACCCTGTCAAGACTCACACAATGCCAATGGAGGCCCATGCCGCCGAGAGTCCCAGGGATCTGTATCCTCTTCAGGGAGCCTGGACCTGGTGAGTCACCATCTCCTCTGTCCCAAGGGCCACAGGGGACCTGTCAGGAAAAGCACATGCTGTGCAGCCCAGCTGCACCTAGAGCCAACACTGGCCCCACACAGCTATAGGGTGCACAGTGGGCACAGGCCTGGCCTCCTTCTGCCCAACTCCCTGCTCTCAGGTGCCCAGCCACTGTCTTGCTGCTTGTCTGGCCCCAGGTCCAGCAGGGTGAGGGCAGATGGGCTGGTGGACATGGGGGTTTGCTGCTGTCAGCTGTGGTTGGATTTGGATTCTGGAAAGCCATCCTGTTTGCAGCACCCAGCCATTGGAAGTGTCAGGCACTGCTCATGGAGAGCATTGTTTTTCTTCAGCTACCCTGGTGGCACTTAGGGCTGTGAGGGTTTACTAGGACTCAGGTGACTGTCGCTGCCTCCTTACCAGCTCTCCCAAACTTAGTGGCTTAAGACAGAAAACATTTATGATTGTGGCCACCTAGGATCAGCTGGGTGGTCCTGTGACCTTGGCTGGCCTTGTCCCAGTGTCTCTCTGTCTGCCTGGTGTAGCAGGGCCAGTGGTCCCAGGGGACCCCAGTCACCACCACCCCTGTCTTTTGGCTTTTTTCATGCCGAGCACTTGGTCTGCAGAGGCCCAGGCCTGGAGCCACACATGCTGCTGCTCCAGCTCCCATCAGCCAGGCTCAGGGCTCAGGTGGCTCCACCTCCTCGGAGGGCTGGGCACAAGGAAGGGGACACTTGGGGAAACTAGTTTCTGAAACAAAGCTTGGGGAAAGAGATTTTCAGACCATCAGAATGAGATAGGACAATGAAACAAAGAAGCTGTTTGCTAAGGGACTAGGATGTTGTGAGTCAGAGAACCCAGGAGGCGGCTCGTCCTCAGGCAGCGTCAGGGGGTCCTATAGAAGGGTTCAGCTTTCCAGGTGTCCAGGTGGACATGCTCAGACATGCCTTCTGAGCACAGCAGAGTTGAGGGCTCATGCTCTTCTGAGCAGCATGGTTAGTTATGCTCAGGTAATAGGCAAGGTTGAAAGTGTGTACAGGCTCGGTGCCTGTGGCTCAAGTGGCTAAGGCGCCAGCCACATACACCTAAGGTGGGGGGTTCTAATCCAGCCTGGACCCACCAAACAACAATGCTGGCTACAATTAAAAAAAAAAAAATAGCCAGGCGTTGTGGTGGGCGCCTGTGGTCCCACCTACTTGGGAGGTGGAGACAGGAGACTTGCTTGAGCCCAGGAGTTGGAGGTTGCTGTGAGCTGTGATGCCATGGCACTCTACCCAGGGGGACAGCTTGAAGCGCTGTCTCAAAAAAAAAAAAAAGTGTGTGCAGAGCCCAGAGTTAGGGGGAAGATAAACACTCTCCTGATATTGCCTTAGAAAACTCAACAGTTTAGAGGGCTCTGTGCAAAGCTCCTGTGTGGACTGACCGCAACATTCTACACAGGAGCTGTTGCAGGTGGGTCAGAGGCAGGCTGCCCGGTCTCCCAAGACACACACTGCCCAGGGTTGGCTGGACCTCCTCATGGCACCAGGCTCCCATGACCTCTTGTCTCCCTTCTCTAGTCGGAGGCCTGCAGGACCCTGGCTCCCGAGAGGGACAAGGCCACCAAGCACTGCTGCATCCTCCTCCCAGACGGGACGTCCTGCGTGGTGGCTGTCAAGGCAGGCTTTTCCATCAAGGAGATCCTGTTGGGACTCTGTGAGCGGCATGGCATCAACGGGGCCGCTGTGGACCTCTTCCTTGTGGGCGGGGACAAGGTACTAGGTTCTCAGGCAGGCCAGGGTGTAGAGTTGATCTTGTCGGCAGTAGCCTGCCCGCTGCCTCTCCCCTCGGCTTTGACTGCAGGATGGGTGTGTGTCCTATGCTCAGGGCCAGGTTATCTGGATTCAGCTGTGCTGTCAGGGGCGTCCAGCCACTCTCCCTATGGGCAGGGTTCCCACCGCTTTCTACTGTCAGGGGGTGTCCGACCGCTCTCCCTGTGGGCAGGGTTTCCACTGCTCCCTATTGTCAGGGGGCATCCAGCCTTTCTCCCTATGGGCAGAGTTCCCACTGCTCTCTATTGTCAGGGGGCGTGTGGCCGCTCTCCCTGTGGGCAGGGTTACCACTGCACTCCTACTCTGCACACTGCACCCACAGAGTGTGGTTGTACATGTCAGGGGTCTGGCCCTGCTCTGACTTTGGCCTCTTTCCCCACAGCCTCTGGTGCTGCACCAGGACAGCAGCATCTTGGAGTCCAGGGACCTGCGTCTGGAGACACGCACTCTGTTCCGGTGAGAGGCCCAGTGGGCTCTGGGGAGGTGGGAGCCTTACACTGTGCCTTTGCTGGGAGGGCAGACTCAGCTGCTCCCTGTTGGATTATAGAGGGATGGGGCGAGAAAGGACCCTTCCTTCCCAACCTGGGCACACCTCCTGAGACCACCATGGGGAAGGGCTGCACTGCAGGCCCTGCCCTGTAGGAGGGCGGCCACACACCCTGCTCAGCTGCCATCAAGCTCAAGAGGGGCCCTGCAGATTCCTTCCCAAGGAGGATAGTGCCTCACGTCCGAAGCTGCGCAGATGGGCTCGCGGGGCTCCCGGGCAGCTACCCGTGGGTGTGCTCGAATTTGTAGTGAATATTTTTATGCCCACCTCCCAGGCTGGACCTCGTTCCTATTAACCGGTCAGTGGGACTCAAGGCCAAGCCCACCAAGCCTGTCACAGAGGTCCTGCGACCTGTGGTGGCCAAGTACGGCCTAGACCTCAGCAGCCTGCTCGTGAGGCTGGTAAGTGTCTCCCGAGCCAAACGGTATTGGGCAGGAGGCAGCCACACCGCTCAGAGCAGGGCCTGGGTGGGACCACCCCCTGGGTTGGAGGACTTGGCCCTGGGCCACTTCTCATTCTGTGCAGTAGAAACTCCCTTATCAGTTTTTGTGTCTTGGTCATTCTAAAAACAATTGATATATGCGGTGTAGTTTTGGGCCTGAGAAACCAACCAACCCACACCCCTGAAGTGGACCCACCACCTGCAAATTGAGTCAGGTGACAGAGTGCCGATAGCACCACTTTATGGGCACCTCTGGGCGGGCACATCTCCTGACTCTGATCCACGCTTGGCACTTGAAGCTCAGAGCTGGCATTTGCAGCCAGGCTGCCCGTTCCTCATGTGAAGAAGGGTTAGGGAAGAAACAGGAAATCGCTGTTTGGGGGTGGAAAACAGGCCTTGGGAGCATCCTAGTCCCCCGAGGGCAATTCCAGACCAACAGGGGACTCTGGATTGTGGCTGCTGTGCTGGACCCTTCTAGGGGCTCAAGAGGCTAAGGCGCCAGCCACACACACCTGAGCTGGCAGGTTCGAATCTAGCCCAGGCCAGCCGATCAACATTGATGGCTGCAACCAAAAAATATCCAAGCGTTGTGGCGGGTAACTGTGGTCCCAGCTACTTGGGAGGGACCCAAGCAGGAGAATTGCTTGAGCCCAGGAGTTGGAGGTTGCTGTGGGCTGTGTGACGCCACGGCACTCTACTGAGGGCAATAGCTTGAGGCTCTGTCTCAAAAAAAAAAAAATTTTTTTTTTAAATTTAATTTAAAAGTGTTTTTCACATATTTAAGAAAATAAATTTGTGGATTAAGGTGTCTTTAGTATTCACCAAATGTGCCCTGCCCTTTGTCCTCACTTGGGCTGGGTATGGGCTACAGCTGTCCCTCAGGCAGTGGCCGGAAGAGCCACCCTGTGGATTCCTTGGGCATCAGCGCCCATGGTTTGCTATCAGTGGCCAGAGCACACATAGCTGTTGCTAAAAATCCCAGTCTGGGTGAATAATTCAGTGTCCCTTTTTTGCCTCAGAGTGGAGAGAAGGAGCCCCTGGACCTTGGTGCCCCCATATCGAGTCTGGATGGACAGCGAGTCATCTTGGAGGAGAAGGACCCTTCTAGAGGGAAAGGTGAGTGTGACCAGCATGGCCACCCAGCACTGCTGAGCGGCTGTTGGCCCTAACTACTGTCTCTGACCACTGCGAACAAGGACCCCGTGTCATAAATGTAAGACTCTGATGCTTTCTAAAGAATGTTTGATGCTCAGTGCATTTCTGAAGCTGGTCAGAGAGCTGAGACTAGGAGCAGCCTGACCCCTCTGAGTGCGTTTTCTGTGCTGTGAAAGGGGGGACAGTCCTGCCCACACGCCACCCCCACCCATATTCACATGGGAGTGCGTTAACCAGCAAGTGCTGGAAGGTACCATTTTCCCTGGAGGCCTCAGAGTCCCCAAACCAAGCGGGGTCCTGGGGGTTCTGACAGCCATGTGCCCTGGGCTGGTCTAGTAAGTGCTAGAAGGTGCTATTTCCCCTGGAGGCCTCAGAGTCCCCACACCAAGCGGGGGTCCTGGGAGTCCTGACCGCCGTGCGCCCTGGGCTGGTGCCTTTCTCTCTGGGCACAATGCAGGCAGCAAGGACGGCAGGCTACAGCCCCAGACTGGCCCTGTGTGGCCAGTCAGGTAGTTTCTGAGCTCTCTCCCACATGTCGCCCCATTACAACACTCCTGCCCTGGAGATGCTGGTCCCATACAACGTGGAGCTGTGTGGGGCTGGTGGCTCGTGGTCAGGGCCAAGTTTTGCTCCTCAGAGAAGTCCCAGGGAGGGCAGTGGGCAGTGTCTGTCCTGCAAGTGTTTTGTTAGAAGCCATTCACAGGCTCTGGCAGAGAAGGTCACTTTGTATGGAGCCACTTGGGTGCCTTTGGCTGCCTCTTCCCTGTCAGGACCACAGCCCAGTGAGGTCCTGGCCCAGGTGGTTTCTAAGGCTCCATCTACAGAGTCTTAGAGGGCATGGTGCAGGTCACTTGTCTATGGCAAGGGTGACCTGGCACCTGAGTGTGGATTCCAGGCAGAATCCTTGTTCTTGCTCCCACTTTGTCACAGGGAGAGCCCTCCTCCCTCCCTACCCCCGCTCTGCTCTGCTCTAGAGAACACTGAGCCTCTTGCCCCAGGCCTGGCACCCGGGCAAGCAGGTGAGTCCAACATGCCGCCCAGGCAGGCTTTGCACCAGCTTTGCACTGAAGGGGCCCGTGGTGTGTTTATGCACAGGCGATTTCCCAGGTGAAGCTGGCTGGGTGCACAGCATGTTTACAGAACCATGGGGGGGGCAGGACTGAGGACTCTCTGGCCACACCTGGGCCAGAGGAGTTCACTTTGGACCCAAGGTATGACAGAGGCCAGCCTGTGGCCCTAACACAGGACATAGGCCAATTTGAAAACATGTCACAAATATAAGACTCTTAAACGCTTTCTAAAGAATGTTCATGCCAAATAGTGTACGGAATGAGCTTTCCAACATTGCTCCTCTAAAAGCCTCCAGTTGGGTTTCCATAGAAATCACTCTGCCCCCCACACCACACACAAAGGCCTCCTCCAGTGCCACAGGTGAGGCCTTCAGCTCTGTGGGCCATGCCTGTGGGGCAGGCAGCCTGCACCTGGCTGCTCTGCAGCTCTGCCCTCCAAGGGGATAGAAACGGGTTCTGCTGAGCCTTGCAGGTGGCTGGCAGCACTGCTCCTATAAAGCTCACCCATTGTGCTCGGTGTCCACAGATAAGCAGAAAGGTGCGCCCAGCAAACAGCACAGCACAGCTGTGAATTCCAGTTCCAGAAATCACACGGCAACGGTAATTCCCCTCCCCTCCTGCCCTGGCTGGTTTTGACCCCTCCCCTTCTCCCACCTGCCCTACCACAGGCCCCACTGGTCCCCGTCTGCTCCCAGGGCTCCTCCCGTGTCCTCACCAGGCCAGCTCCCTTCTTCCAGGGATCACACAGCTTCCTGCTTCCCTTTCTCCTGTGGTGGGGGGCTGAGCCTCCCATGCCCTCCTTTTATGTGACCTTTGTCATGGCAACTGGTTTGCCTGCGATGCATGTGACTTCCCTCTCGCTGCCATCTGTACTTGCAGAGCTTTTAATCTGTGACTGATGAATTGTGCGTGGTCGCATGCTGACACGTAAGTGGAACCTTGACTTTCCTTCTAATGCAGGGCGAGGAGAGAACACTAGGCAAGTCTAATTCTATTAAAATAAAAGGAGAAAATGGAAAAAATGCTAGGGATCCCCGGCTTTCAAAGAGAGAAGAATCTATTGCAAAGATTGGGAAAAAAAAATATCAGAAAATTAATTTGGACGAAGCAGAGGGTATGTGCACTTTTTAAAACTTCCACATTTCTCAGTGAATGCACTTGTAGTTTCCAGTGTAGTGGTTAAAACCTACCCTGACGTGTCCACATGTGGGCGGCTGCAGTCCCTGTCACACTGGTCAGTCTATGGCCTTGTCAACTTCAGGTTGACAGCCAGGCCTTCTGAGCATCAGGGAGGTGCTGCAAGTCCCGCAGGTGCCACCTGGCTCCTCATAGCTGAGCGCTGATGGAGCTGGGCCCAGCGTGAATGAGGCCCAGTCAGGGTCCTGGTCCTCAGTGGGCAGAACTTGTGCCCAACAGGAGTCAGGTCTGCTGACCTCACTAGAGGTACTGAGGAAAGTAGCCTGTGTGTCCCTGTGTGGGACAGCAGGTGGTTGAGCCCAGAAACTGAGAGGAGATACGAGTCCTTTCCTGAAAGTGCTTCCCCCCCACCTCCCAAGAGCTGTCACCAGGAGCAGCGCTGAGAGAAGTCACTGCAGCTGCCAGGCTGGAGCCTCCACCCAGGCGCACCAGCCGGTCAGCCGGCTTGTCACAGTTGCTGTAGGGTCCAGAGAACACGACTCCTGCAGCCTTTGCTGGCCACAGGCAGGAGTAAAATACACACTCTTTTTGAAGCTTGTGCATTTCTGAGAACTATCAAAATTTGAGATTTTTATTCTATGTAGTGATTTTAAAACTTGAAGAATACAATTTAAATGCTAAAGAAAGCTCAGTTTAGACACCATTGACCTTGAACAGTGAACTTAAGATACAATAAAACATCCAGCCAGGTGAGGAGGAGAAGAGCTGTGCAGGGCCAGCAGAGAGGTTTTCACAGGATCCTCAGACGCTGGGCAGTAGGAGCCCAGGTCCTGTCCTAATCCTCAGGGGCTACAGCCTTTGGGTAGGAAGGCCAAGCATGCCTCCTTTACCCAGGTCCCAAAGGACCACCCTCTGCCCGGAGGCAGTGCTCCTGCCGACTTGCACCCCACCCCTCGGGGGGTCCCCTGCAGCTGGCTCCTGGCTGTGCTGGGCCTCAGTCTCATGGTCACTTTTACCCCAACCTAAGAAGGGGGCAGTACACAGGTGTAAAGGGGCCAAGTGTTACATAAGAAGCCCAGTGGTACCTGCTAACACACCATCAGTGTGCCGGCCTGAGTGCAGGGTGCTATGTGTCTGAGCCAGAGCATCATGCAGCTTCAAATGCTGGAAACGGACTTTTAGAAGCTTTGGGAGCTTTTGCTCTAGTCTTGGCATGAAAGCAGTGTAGTTTGGGCCATGGGACAGACCACTGTGGGAACTTACCAGAGAATGAATTTTCAGCTGTGACACACATTAGTGTGAAACTCTCTAAAACATCAATGTGGGTTTTCTTCCAATAGAGTTTTTTGAGCTCATTTCCAAAGCTCAGAGCAACAGAGCAGATGACCAACGTGGGCTGCTGAGGAAGGAGGACCTGGTGTTGCCGGAGTTTCTTCGCTTGCCTCCTGGTTCCACGGAAATCCCGCTCTCTACCCCAGCCATGGCCCAGGGCATTAGCAGGAGAATCGCCTGGAGCAGCGGCAGGGAGACCTTGTCCCAGCCCATCGAGGGACGGGTATCCTCCCAAGACAGCAGCGACAGCCCCTCAACTAGCCCAGGCTCGGCCCACAGTCCCCCCGAGCCCCCCAGGACGACCCCACCAGGGCCGAAGCCTCCCAGCGGGTCCCCCTGCATCAGCCAGCCCCCTCCCCCACTCACACAGGAGGGTGCCACACAGATCTGGAAGGGGCAGCCATGGGAAGTGGAGGCCGGGGACATCCAGACGGTGGAGGATGGGCAGGGAGCTGACCTGACCCTGATGGGGGAGGCCCACATCAGCAGCCCCAACACTGCGCTCCTGCCTCCGCCCCCTGCCCCCCAGGACTCGCCGGGACCTTCACCACCAGGTACCTCTGGGTTCTGACCCTCCACCCAGCCCTTCCCCTGCCACTGACTCAGTTTTCAGCAGGACAAGCTGGCTGTGCTCCATGGCCTTCTAGCCACCACTTCTATTCAAGTCACTTCCACAGCGTCCACCCTTCCTCGTGGATCATATTTATTGAGAGCCTCCTCAGCCTGCTCAGGGCCAGCAGGGTCCGAGGATGTCAGGGCAAGTCACAAGGCTCAGACAGAGTCTCAGGCAGCTGTAGCCACATCCCTGACACCCTTGGGCAAGGCCCATAAATTTCTGAAGCTGTAGGTGTTACTTTGAAAGCCTGGGTAGCCAGCATTTTTAGTGCTTAAGTCTAAGACTGAAAAACAGTGGTATTTCTCCTGAGCAAGTGGCTTTGGAACAGGGCCTGTGTGCAGGGGCACCATGCCTTGAAGACCCCAGCCAGGCGTGTGCTATGGGTAGGGAGTCCCAGTTACATCAGTGGTATGCCCTGACTTCCACGTGTCACAGGCATGTCTCCCAAGGGAAGCATGAAATTGAGCATGTGTGAAGGTAAAGTGCGGTCTGGAAGCAGAATTCCCATGAGTCACGGGTACTAGGGATCAAGATGAGAGTCCCAACATACTAATGGCAGCCAGCAGGGCAAGGTGCTTCCAGGACCCCAAGTGCTGTGGCCTGTGTGGCTGTCTCTGGAGAGACAGCCAGCTATTCAGGGCATCTGTCATAGACGCTCGCAGCTGTGGACATTATGTTATGATCTGCCGTTGGGGGTGCAAAATCATCCTGCTCTTCCTGTGCAGTCTGTCCTGCCACAGGGTCAGCTCTTGCCGGACCTGTCACCCAGACCTTGACAGGGGACAGAGAAGGCATGTTTCAACGTACAGCCTGTATATCTGTACATAGCCACCAGATGGGGGGCCCTGGGTCCTTTCCCGGTGAGCAGCACTGGGACGCAAGGCCCAGGTGTGGAGGCCTGTTTGTGGATGCCGCCCTGTGCCTCTGCCCCCGGGTTGTCGCTCGCCTGTCCCCCGCCTGCTCCCTTCTGTAGATGCTCACGTGTCACTCCCACCTGTGTTTTCTGTCTGTTTTTCTGAGAGTAATAAACTCTAGACCTCATCACTGGACTGTTTTAAAACTCTTCTTTTTCATTTTCTTTACACTTTAGAAAACTATACAAGTACTTTAACCTAGGGGAAATATATGTTTTTAGGAAAAATGAATTTACTTAGCCATATTAATTTTTAAAACTATACCACTCACTCAGCAAAACTGAGCACTTCTTGTATGCCCACCACATGCAGTTAAACAGCGGGGCAGCAGCTGACAATCATGGCAAGGACAGCAAGTGAGGAGAGGGCGGGCACACCCCCTGCCTGATCTCAATGCCATCCAGGCTCCAGCCTATGCCTGCCTCTGGCTCTCCTGCTTCCAGTGCTTCCGTGATCCCTGTGCTTGTAGACTGGGGCTGCAGCTGGCTGGACTTGCTATGCGCTATGACCCACCCACTCCCACCCCAGCCTCACCGGCTCCAGGATGCTGGGGCTGGCTCTGTATAGGACTGTCCTAGAAGACCCCTTCCATGTGTGCCTGCATGGTGCCCAGTTCTCCCATCCAATAAGGGCTGTTAACAGCGACATGGCCATGCTGAGGGGCCTCTGCCGACTCCCTGACATGCTTATGAAGCAGGAGGGCAGGGTGTTGCCAGGTGTGCAGGGAACAGGTCTTCCAGGCACTGTGCAGGACCAGTTCCACAGGTCTGTGGCTTCCTGGGGGTTGCTGCAGGTGGTGGACCTGGTGTGCTGGGAGGCCTGGGGACTGAGGCTCCCTAGTGCACCTCACTTTATTAAACCCCATCTACCCTAAATCAGGCAGCTCCTGCAGCTTCCAGAGAAAGCCTTTCTTGTAGCATCAGTGTGAGAAGGTGGGGGGAAGCTGCCTCCAAGGGTCCTGGGCATGTTTTCCAGCCTGGGCAGCCAGGAGCCTGGACCAAGTGCCAGCTCACATTTCTTAGAGTAAACTCTAGGTTTCATCTCCCCTCAGAGATTCTAAAGATGGCTGTGACATGTCCCTTAGCATTAGGGCTGCCATGGCCCCGCTGTCCAGCCCAAGAAGTACCTTGTGAAGCCAGACTCTTGGGGCACACACCCACCTCTTGCTCTAGAGGGGCACAAATGGGGATCTGGCTATTTTCCCCTGGGAGGGGCCACCTGGGCCACGCACTAACCCTTCTGTGTCTGTGGCTTCATGACCCATGTGTAAATGGAGACATCAAAAGAAAGGTGTGGCAAAGCCCTTCTCCAGGCTCCAGGGCACTTTGAGGTGGGGGGGGGGTATATGTGACCTTTGTCTCTGTGTGCACCCCTGGAGTGTGTCCACATGGCATGTGTGTGGTGCGCATCCAGATGGCATGTGTGGTGTGCATCCACGTGGCCTATGTGTGGTGTGAGTCCAGGTAGCATTGTGTGTGGTGTGTGTCCACGTGGCCTGTGTGTGCTGTGTGTCCAGGTAGCATTGTATGTGGTGTGCATCCACGTGGCCTGTGTGTGCTGTGTGTCCAGGTAGCATTGTGTGTGATGTGCATCCACGTGGCCTGTGTGTGGTGTGCAGCCAGGTAGCATTGTGTGTGATATGTGTCCACGTGGCCTGTGTGTGGTGTGTGTCCAGGTAACATTGTGTGTGCTGTGTGTCCACGTGGCCTGTGTGTGGTGTGTGTCCAGGTAGCATTGTGTGTGCTGTGTCCACATGGACTGTGTGTGGTGTGTGTCCACGTGGCCCATGTGTGGTGTGCGTCCACATGGTCTGTGTGTGGTGTGTGTCCATGTGGCCCGTGTGTGGTGTGCGTCCACGTGGCCTGTGTGTGCTGTGTGTCCAGGTAGCATTGTGTGTGGTGTGTGTCCACGTGGCCTGTGTGTGCTGTGTGTCCAGGTAGCATTGTGTGTGGTGTGCATCCACGTGGACTGTGTGTGGTGTGTGTCCAGGTAGCATTGTGTGTGCTGTGTGTCCACGTGGACTGTGTGTGGTGTGCATCCATGTGGCATTGTGTGTGTCCGATGTGCATCTGTGTGTCTCGTGTCTCTGGTGTATTTTGTGCAGTGTTCGTATCTTGACTAGGGAACTCTCCAGAACACATAAGTGGCACAGGTAGGGAGTTCAGACAGGCTCTCTACACGCTGGCACAGGGCCTGTAGGTGGCCTTGGTCTCTAGTGAAGCAGATGCTGTGTCCCTGTGTGTGCTCAGGAAGACGCAGGCCCACAGAGGGCCAGCCCTAAGGCCAGACTTGCCTGGTTTGGTGATGGCTCAGAAGGACTCCCATCCCTGAGCTACCCAGTTTCCAACAAAACCCTGGCTGGACAGGGAATGGGTATGTCTGGCTCCGAGATTCCTGCCCTCAGGAAATTCTTCTGGTGCTCAGGGAGGGTGTGGGGATCAGGCCCTAAAGACATGTTTTCCACCTTCATGGAACTGAATCTGTGGTGAGCAGATCTCAGTCCAGAGCCACCGAGGAGCTGCCTTCTCCATGACCTACAGCCTTGACAGACCCTGCACTGGGGACCCCTTGGCTCCTTGGAGTGAGCACTGGGCCAGCAGGCGCCCAGGTGGTGGAAGGAGCCCAGCAGACCACAGACTGGCAGGCAGCAGGGTGGCGCCAGGCATCCCTCAAAAGGGGGCCTAGCACAGCTGCCTCTGGGCTGGGGTCCCCCAAGGCCAGCTCACTAGAGGCCTCCTAGCCCAGTGCCACAATTGCCAAGGTCCCTGAGGGTTGTGTCTGGGCACAGGGCTGCTCTCAGGGAGTTAAGAGTCTGGCTCCAGCCAGGGGCACTTGGCTCTGCAGCCCCACACAGTGGGGCCAGAGCAGGCCCAGAGGTGAGGCTTCAGGGGACTGAGGTGGCCAGACCACAACCCTCGTGTGTCTGTCGTCCTGGGAGCCCATCTGCACCAGGCTCCCCCACCAACCCCAGCCGGTGTCACTCCTGCAGAAGCTCAGTGAGGCCTGGCCCTGCCTTGCTCCTGCACTGTCCAGAGGGACACCTGTGAGAGAGATTCCCTTGGCAGGTCTGTCCAGTCAGAGCCCCTGGGGGCCTGGGGTCCCTCAGGACTGTAAGAAGGTGTGTCAGGTACCCACAGGGGTACTTTCTGGGAGTAAGGGGCCCAGCCCTACCTAGGCACAAATGCAGCCCAGACATCTCATCCTGATGCAGACTGGGAGGCCTGGCTTTCTCTGGAACACAGCAGCCCTTGGTCTTAGGCCTATAAAGTTGCTGGGGGTGCACTCTGCTGTCTGTTAGGGGCCTCTCTAGAGCCCCCTCCCCAAGGGGCTTGGGGCTTGCTGAATGAAGCTTGGACCTGAGCACCTACTTCCTGCTGGTGCCTGCAGACCACTCCACCCGTCCTGTCCACTCCTCCCATGACTTCCCAGAGTTAACCAGATGGCCCAGCCCCTCCTCTGCAGACCCAGTCTGGGTGTAACTCCTGGTCCTCCCAACTCCCATCATAAGCTGCCCTCACTCCACCTACTGGCCCAGCCAGGCCTCCTAGGGTTATAGCCCCAGGCCTGCAAGTGAACACAACCTGGCCTGCTCCCCACATGCATTCTCTTGGGACAGGCTGTCTATGCTCACCTTGGGCTGGCACTGCTAGGGCTCCTGCCCATGGCCCCCTGCCAGGGTCTGCCCAAGTGCAAACCTGTGCCAGGATCACCTCCTGACTGCCCATTCCCCGCATGGTTTGTCCTCCCCCTCAACGGTACCCAGTAAATATTTGCAGAAAGAGGAACTTTAATCCAGTCACACCCTCACTGTAGACAGTCCCAGTCCCAGCTGGGCATTGTTGTAGAGAGGCTGACCTTGTGAGGCACAGGCCAGAACCAGAATTCTGGTGGGCTCTGCCTCACGGAGACCCATCAGTAGGTGCTCGCAGGCCCCTGGGCACTGTGGAGGGGGCTATAGTGGGATGGCCAGGGTGGGAGGCCAGGTCTTGAAGAAGACCTGGGGGGAAGTTGAGGGGCTAAGCTGTGCCCCTACCCTGGCCTGGCCTGCCGGGGCCTGACTTGACAGAGACCTCAACTAAACATAGACCCTTGAGGATGGGTGGGTAGGGAGTAGAGCTCTGCTGTCCCAGGCCCTGCCCTGCACAGAGCCAATAGCAACAGCCAGTGCAGAGAATATTTGTGCATGAATCAGGGGCAGTGGGGGGCACTGATGGGAAAGGGGGACTCCCAGATCTCAGAGAGTGGGAACAGCAGGTTCAGCCAGCCAGGGCACGTTGCTGGCTGCAGAGGGCAGGTTCATAGTGTGGCCCTTGGTGGGGGCTTGGAGGTGTGAGACTGCCCAGGCAAAGCTGCACGGGGACAAGGCCAGGAGGCCAGGCTGCACTGGAGATGGTGGAGGCCCTGCTGGTAGTCTCCAGCCCTACTGATGACCCCTCAGCAGGACGTGCTCCCAGGGCAGACCCCAGCACCTGGGCCATGAGGCCACCTGCTGCTTGGGTTTAGCCACAGGCTGGGGCTGCTACACACACAGGAGAGCAAGGCAGGGAAGGCCTGGACCACAGTCCCCTTGTGCTGCAGACATCCTTGGCTCCACAGCCGCTCTCTCAGGGACCCTGAGCTTTGTGTCCATGTGGTGCTGGCAGGGGACAGGCAGGGTCCCTGAGAGGGTGGCTCTGTAGCCAAGGATGTCTCATAGGCATCTTGAGAGCCTGACGAGTGTGCTAGGCAAATGTCCTCGGCAACCAAAGACTAGGGCAAACCTGGGCCTCTCTCCACACCTCCTGGCCAGGCAGCCCGGCATTTAGAGCTATGGGGACTGGTGACAGGAAGGGAATGGGTGGAGCTGTCTTCTGTCCTGGGGGCTCAGAGTTGAACCCTAGCCCCAGCAGAAAATCTGTAGTGACAAGACTGACTGGGGGAGCTCCATGTGGATGCTGGGGTTGCCAGAGGGCCAACTTGGAGGCATCACCATGGGTCTTCCCGAATGGGGTACACTCGGCCTCCCATGCTGGCCATATGCCCTGTGCTTATGTGTTGTGGGGGCCAGAACAAGGGACTTTTCACTGCCTTGACTTGTTGGAGAGGAGAAGCCGGGTGCCCTCAGGGGGACACCACAGCTCTGCTCACAAGCAGAGCTCTGCCCCACCCCCACCCCAGCCAGTTACTCTGCCACCCCAGCTCCCACCAGGACTTGCTCAGAGATGCCTTAGTTAGGCTACTTCCGGAAGCCTGGGTCTAAGGGTGAGGTGGGGCTGGACTGTGGGACCTTCTCATTACAGTTGGGGAAACTGAGGCCCAGGGAGAGGCAGTTGCTGGCAGGTTCTCATGGGCCCAGGGCACCTCAAGGGCTGGGCTCCAAGCCCACCTGAGGAGACTGGCTGGACGCCTACCTTGGGGAGGAGTTTTGGGACCTTCAGGAATCTGCCCTCAATCCCCTCTGTGTTAGGTGACTCATCCCCATCCTGCAGGTGGTAGGAGGTAGGGCTTGCCCTGACCCACTGTCCTGCCCACATCTGAGAGCCATGTCAGGGGGGAGCAGCAGGCCCAGAGCTGATCCTGCACTGAATCTCACTCCATGAGCACCTCCAGGTCCCTGCTGTGCCCACCCTGTGTTGGTCCCTGGGGATTCCATCCCAGGATGGACCCTCTGTCCTAATGGGCCCATGTGGGGACCAGCTAGGCCAGCAATAGTCTGGGCGTATGGCAGGGGGATGGAGCCTAACCAGCTGGGGCTTTAGAAGTGTCTAAGGTGATTTCAGACATCTGGGGACTGCTAGAGGCAAGACAGGTGGGTAGCCCAGAAGAGGGGGCTCTGTAGGTGAGGCTAGATGCCATGGGGGGTCAGGGTGGCAGACGACAGGGGACCGATGGGGTAAAGGGCCTGTGAAGGGCTGGAGGTAGTGGCACAGAGGGACAGAGGCCCCAGATCCAGAGGAGGGTGTGTGAGAGTGAAGTGAGCATCCTAGGTGACCCTGCAAGTAGACAGCCAGGTGGCCAGGATAGAGGGTGGGGTTGGGGGTCGGGGGTTAAGTGCTCTGTTCCACTTGGCTGTTGGTGGATGGACTTGCATATTGGGAGTTACCCCTACCCCAGTGCTTGGCCCTTCAGGAGGAGTTGGGGCCACCCTCTCACTGGGGACTCCACAGGAGGCCCAGCTCTGTCCCTGCTGAGCTGCAAGGGGGTATCTGAGTGGGTGGCAACCAAGGTGCAGGGGTTCTCATAGAGCCAGTTCCCCTACTCTGCTCTTCTGGAGGCTGGCTGGGTCCCAGGGACACGTTCATCCCTCTCCACTGCTAGGCCTAGGCCCGGACTCTGCCCCACCCCCACCCCAGCCAGTTACTCTGCCACCCCAGCTCCCACCTGGAACAAACAGGAGCCTGGGCAGGACACTGCAGTCCTTTTTCCTGTGTCACAAATCCCACTCTAGGCACACTGCCCGGACCTGGGGAACAGTCCAGTGTCACTGGGGCTATGGGTCCCATGGGGAAGGCCCCAGGTGTCTGGAAGCATGAGGAGGTGGAGGCAGGTTGAGGAATGGTATTCTAGGCTAAGGTGACTAACTGCTAGAGGCTGGACTAAGAGGGGAGAGTGGGTCAGGAGTGCCCACGTGGGTGAAGCTGCCGGGGCTCAAGTGCCCCTCAAGTGGGTGAGACATTCCCCTAGGCCTTGCATAGACTGGGTTAGGGGCAGGGGCAGAGAATGGACATTAATCAGCTCCCAGGTGACCCTGGGACAGAGGAGGGACACAAGAGCCAAAGGACAGCCAGGGTCCCCCAGCCCCCACAGAGCCACCAGCACCCTGAGCCCCCTCATCATTCTGCTGATGTTCCTGACCCAGCTGCCTTGGCCTCTGGACCCTCCCCACAGTGTCTGATCCTGCTTGCCCAGGGCTCTGTCCCCAGGGCTGCGGGTAACGGGCCAGGCCACAGGTTGGAGGACCTGCCAGTGGGATGGATTCAGGGTGTTTCAGGGCACCCCCAGCCAGTGTCTATGGTCTATGCAAGGCCAGGGAGTGGGGGCAGTTTCAGGAGCACAGGGCTGGGCCAGGCGCATTGACAGCTTCTTTTCCCTTTGACAGGAGGTGGGTCCCATGGCAGTCGAGGCCTCCCGGTTAACACAATCATCGATGTGGATCTGGTTGCTGGCTCCACACTCGGGCCGGGTGGCAACAGCCTGGGGCTGCAGACAGGTCCCAGGCGGTTAGGAGCCAGTGGGCCCCTGACACCAGACATGCCTGGCCCAAGCCCTGGCCCAAGCCCTGGCCCGAGTGAGCCTCCCAAGCCCAAGGCCAGCACATTCCACGCCACCTTCGTTTGAAGTTTCCCAGCCTGGCCAACTCTCATATGGAGATGTGCGTGTGTGGCCTGAGAATTTGCTCCAGCGCCTTGGAGGGGCCACTTTGGCAGCCACTCCCTCAGGAGCCAAACCAGGACAGAGGGGACGATCACATTGGATGGACTTCCCTCAGACACTCCCATGGTGGCCACAGGTCCTCAGACCAAGCCATGCTGCCCCTCAGCCCTCAGCTTCCATCCAATAAAACATTGCTGGGGATCCACCAGGTGTCTTGCTGGGTGCTGAGGATGCACAGTTGCCCTGGAGAACCCGCACTCCTGTCAGTCTCCCTGAACACACAGACCACTAAGGAGGTGGAGAGGGCTGGGGAGAGGACAGCACTTGGTGGGGAGGCCGAGGGACTCAAAGGAGGGGGCCTGGCCCTGTCTGGGTCTAGTCTACTTGGTACCATCCCCTATAGATTGCCATAGGGATTTTTGGCATCTGCCCCCTCCTCCCAGTCTCCTCTGTAGGGAGGGGCAGGCTCCCCTGGGAGACATGCTCAGTGGTCACAGCTGATGGCAGCTGTCAGCTGGGTGCCTGCCTCATTTAGTGGGATGGTCAGGGAAGGCCTCTCGGGAAGGAGCATCCAAGATGAAACCTGACTGCCGAGGGCTAGGAGATGGCATCAGGCACGTACAGAGGCTCTGAGGCCAGAAGGAGGCTTCACACCTACAGGCCCAGCACCCACCACAGCCCCCACCCAGCAGCCACAGCCCCTCCAGCACCTATCAGCTCTCCCAGCACCCACAGGCCCCCCCAGCACCACAGGCCCCCACAGTCACTACTACAAGCTGGGTGGTCACTCGGTGTCCACCCTCCTTCCCTCTACACAGATGAGAAAACGACGGCCTGGATAGTGGGATTTGAAGTACATAGCAAGGTGGCTTCGGCCCAAGCCAATCCCCAGGCCTCGGGTTGGGGGGCCCTCCCCTGACCCTCAGTGCTCACAGGGCAGAGCTGCTGGCTCACTGGAGGCACCATGCTGGCTGCTCAGAAATTGAGAAGAGGTTCCCGAGGCAGCTCTGCCATAGCCCAAGGTCACACATGGGACACATGGGGTGACAATCTCGCTCTGCCTAGAAGTGGTGTCCCCATCCCAGGCTCCTTGGTGCCTGGCCCAGGGCTGTGCAGGGACTCAGAGATACTCAGAGACCTCTAGCACCGCAGATCCCACAGCACCAGGTCTTAGCAGGGTGACTAAGGGTCCCTGGGATGAAGCCAGACCCAGGCTTGGCTCAGCACATCCAGGATGCCGTGGAGTCCAGGGCTTGGGAGGGCTTCCTGGGGAAGGGGACACTGTAAACATCATAAGTAGCTGCTGGGGGGCCCTCACTACCCCCAAAGTTAGGACAGGCAGAAGGGGCAGGTCACGAGGGTCCCCCTCCTGGGGTTGTCACTTGTGACACTCAGCCTCGTGCATGACCCCTCCCTGTGGGAGCCCTTGTGGAACAGGGACGATGCCACCCCACCTCGATTCAGTGGGCCTCTGTGTCAGGCTTAGCACATGACAGTTCATGAATGGACAATGGCCATTCTGTGACAGGCAGGGAGAAGAACCCAGGCCAGGGAATCCAGGCCCCAACCTGTGTTATCCTGGAAGACTTCTTGGTGCAGGCTTACAAGCTGAGGCTGAGACCCAGGACTGGTGTAGGTGGAGGCCAGTAGGAAGGCTGAGCTATTGGGGCAGGAGCAGGGCGTGCTGGACAGCAGGTGTGGGGGTTGGAGACTTTGGGGAGTTCCAATGTGGACTCAGCACAGGAGATAGCCAGGGTTAATCATTTCCATGAGGCCCTGACCTCGCCTGTCCTGGCCACACTGTTACCGCAGCCCTCACGCCAGCCCAGGAGGAGCCATGGGGCGCTGGGCCTGGGTCCCCAGCCCCTGCCCCTCGCCCAAGCTGTGTCCCCTCCTCCTGCTGATGCTGATGCTGCCTTGTGGGGTCCAGCCCCAGGCCAGCGGGGTGAGCACTGACCCCGGTTTCAGGGTGACCAGGGGTCCCTGGGATGAAGTCAGAGGGGGGGTCCCCAGGCAGGAGCATGGACTGGACCAGGGACCCAGTGTGGGGGGACCCAGGTAGTGAGAAGCGCCTTCTGAGGGGCCTGGGAGGGGACTATTCATCCCCGTGTGACCTTGTCTGGTCCCTTGGGGATATGGAGCTGCCCCCTCTCTCTGGGCCTCTGTTGGGTCCTAATGATGAAGTGGAGATGGGGGCGTCTGAGGGCTCCCGGCTACTCTGGCCACCCCAGAAAGGACCCTAGAGTTGCACTGGTGCTCAGCCTGGGCTGCAGCCCTGAGGAACTACCAAAAGCCTGCCTGGGCTGGGTGGGAGAGGTGGGCCGAGCTGAGGCTCAGGGAGGTCCAGCGTCCCCCACCTGTTCCTAGACCTGAGTGGCCCAGTCTGGCCTGAGTGCCTGGGGGCTGTCCCACATCAACACTCTGCTGACTCCTCCTAGAACCACACGGACCCCCCAGAACCTAATGCCTCAGTGACCCCCGGTATCTCCATGACCCCAGTGACCTCCATGAGTTCTGAGAGTCCAGCACCAAGTGTTCCAGCAGCAGAGGGACCCCAAGGTGGCAGGCTCCCGTTCCCACCCAGGCCAGCTCCCTCGAGCCGTAGTCTCCAGGGCCAAGGTGGGTCAGGTGGGCTCAGGGGTGTCCCGCTGCCCCTGCAGGTGGGCTGGGGGGGCATGCAGCCACCAGGATAACCCTGCCGTCTCCACAGCAGTGCTCACCGAGGATGGCCAGCCCTGCAGACTCCCCTTCCGCTATGGGGGACGCATGTTCCACTCCTGCACTTTGGGGGGCAGCGCCCACAGGAAGTGGTGGGTCCTGGGGACAAGGTTGGGCCCCAGTGGGGGTCTGGTCTCCTGCCTGCCCCACTCCAGCCTATTCCAAGCCTGGGATGCAGGAGGGGTTTAGCACGTAGTAGGGGTGGGGTGAGAGGGCAGGGAGCTCCTGGGTGGCAGGGCTGAGACCCCCCTCACAGCAGGTATGGCTCCCCAGGTGTGCCACAACTCACAACTATGACCGGGACAGAGCCTGGGGCTACTGCGCAGAGGCTGCCCCACTTGCAGAGGACCCTGCAGGTGGGCTGGGGGGGCCCTGTGAGGGGACAGCCAGAGGTCCAGGCCAGGAGGGAGCTGGGGCATGGGGCAAGGTGCAGAGCCTGGCTGTGGACAAGGACAGACAGCTGACCAGGAGCAGGGTCCTGCCCAGAGCGAGTGGAGGAGGGACTCTGGGGTTGATCCCACTGTATCCAGGGGTGGGTGGAGCCAGAAGAGCCAACAGCCTGGGGACACTAGGGCCAAGGAGCCTCTCCCAGGAAGAATCCTGCCCCTCTGGAAGTCAGCCTGGCCATGTGGCCATTGCTGGGGTGATGGTGCCTCCTGGTGGTGAGGCTGGGCTCTTGTGGGGTAGGGGTGGAAGGCCAAGGCAATGAGGACCTAGGGGCCTGGGGGCACATGGGAGGGGTCCACTGCCTAACAGTGTGTGTGGGTGTTGGGTTTCTGGGTGCTAAGTGCCAAGCCAGGGCCACCTGCCCAGGTACCAAGCAGAGTACACTAGGAGGACAGGAGTCCTGTATGCCCACTCCTCCCTCAACCCCAGAGACTTGAACCCCAAGGATCCCTGAGAGGCAGCTTGAAGGTGGAGGCCGGATGGAGGCAAGCAGGGGCTATCATAGACTCATAGTCCCTCCTGCATGTCCCCAGCTACCCTTGACCCCTGTGCCTCCAGCCCCTGCCTCAATGGGGGATCATGCTCCAACACCCAGGAGCCCATGTCCTACCACTGCACCTGCCTTGGGGCTTTCACCGGCAAGGACTGTGGCACAGGTGAGGGGCTGTGGAGCCATGGACTGGAGCAAGGCCTGGGAGGACAGGACAGCAGATGCCTGCTGGGGTCTGCATGGGATAGTGAGTGGACAGGGCACAGGGACTCACTGTGCACCCCCAGAGAAGTGCTTCGATGAGACACGTTATGAGTACCTGGAGGTGGGCGACCGCTGGGCCCGCGTGCACCAGGGCCACGTGGAGCAGTGCGAGTGCTCAGGGGGCCAGGCCCGGTGTGAAGGCACCCGCCACACAGGTGCGCCACGGTTGGGGGGTGCATGTCCCTAAACCCCAGTGGGTGTCCCCACCCTCACCTGCATAGAAGGGATCTGCCTAAGTAACAATGACCCTGACCCACCAACCCTCCACCGGCTGCTGAAGGCCCCAGCCCAGCTTCTGACCCTCTCCCAGCTTGCCTGAGCAGCCCCTGCCTAAATGGGGGCACCTGCCACCTCATCGTGGCCACCGGGACCACGGTCTGTGCCTGCCCGCCGGGCTTTGCTGGGCGGCTCTGCAACATTGGTGAGTGCAGTGGCAGCGACCAAGTGCCCTGGTGTGTTGGGTAGACTCTGCCAAGGGCTGTCCTCACTGCCCTCTGTGTACCCGCAGTACCCACTGAGCGCTGCTTCCTGGGGAACGGCACTGAGTACCGTGGCGTGGCTGCCACCTCAGCCTCAGGCCTCAGCTGCCTGGCCTGGAACTCCGACCTGCTGTACCAGGAGCTGCACGTGGACTCAGTGGGCACTGCGGCCCTGCTCGGTCTAGGTCCCCATGCCTTTTGCCGGTCAGCACCTGATGTCACTCTGAGACACCTCATGCAGGGCAGCAGGGGCTATCCCTCTGAGGGGCTTTCCCTGAAGCCGTGAGACACTGCAGGGGCCAGCCCTGGGAGGCTGCCCAGCTGGAGGGTAGTGGCTCCAGGTGGACAGGGTGTGCAGTGAGTCCCCTACTTGGTGTCCTGTGTGCAGTGGCCCCCATCTCCACTGCCCCAGTGTTCTCTCCAAGGGGCAATGTGACAGACTCATGCCCCCCAGGGGCAGTGTGACTCCCCCACCCCTCCCTGAGGGGCAGTGTGACTCCCCTACCTGCCCACTCCTCTCACACTCTCCAGGAACCCCGACAAGGACGAGAAGCCCTGGTGCTATGTGGTGAAGGACAACGCGCTCTCCTGGGAGTACTGCCACCTGGCGGCCTGTGGTGCGCACTCATGTCAGTGGGGAGCTCTGGCTCGGGTCCCACAGAGGTCATAGCAGGTTCCTTGTAGCCTTCTTTCCACACCCCCACACCTGGGCACTACCCCATCTGAGAGACGGGGCAACCGAGGCTCACAGGACCAAGCTGGGCCAGAGTCACACGGTGGGTTAGTGCCCAGGGCCGAGGGCAAATCGCTTGCCGCAGTGGGCCAGTCACCAGGAGACAGCCTGCACTGTGCCTGCCTCCCTGGCCAGCAGTGCCCAAAGGCCCCCAGATAGGGAAGATTGGGTGGAGGGTGTACGATGTGTAGGATGCCCAGCTGACCCCTGGGGTGGCAGCTCCCCAGGTGGCAGCCTGTGCTGTGGGCCCCCATGCCCCAGGGCTCTCTTGCAGGGGTCTCTGACTACCCCATGTGTGGCTGGCGGAGTCCCCAGCTGCTTCAGGAACAGGAACACTCTGGCCACTCTGGCTCTCACAAAGCCATGATTGGGTACACTTCCCAAATCCTACAGATGACAAAACGGAAGCTCAGAGAGTGAGCCATGTGCCCCGGGGGGCAGAGCTGAGCCCAGCCCTGCACTCTCTTCTGAAGAGCTGCCTAGGACAGGGGAAAGGTGGCCAAAGCCCTGAGACCCTGAGGAGGATCAGTGGGCCCCACTAGCACCCTCTCTGTGGGCTGGGGTGTGCCACGGGGCTGCCTCTGAGCTCTGGGGGTGTGACAGCGCCTCTGCTCCCAGAATCCCTGGCCAGAATCCAGCCGGGGCTTCCCGAGGTCCTGGTGGCCCTGCCTGAGCCAGCCCCAGCTGGACGCCGGACCTGTGGCAAGAGGCACAAAAAGAGGACTTTCCTGCGGCCGCGCATCATCGGCGGCTCGTCCTCACTGCCTGGCTCCCACCCCTGGCTGGCTGCCATCTATATTGGGGACAGCTTCTGCTCTGGAAGTCTCATCCACACCTGCTGGGTGGTGTCCGCTGCCCACTGCTTCTCCAGCAGGTGCGCCCCCGCCAGCCCGGCCGCCCAAGTGTCCAGGATCAACTGTCCATCTTTCCCTTGACCCATCTGTCCTCGCCCACCTGCCTTGCCCAGGTGCCCACTTCTGCGCCACCTCATGAAGCCCCACCCTCGGCCCTTCTGAGGGCAGATACCATGTCCCTGAGCCCTCCTATACTGGGCGCAGTCTAGGGAGCCCCTGTTTCTTCAAAGCTTGTGGAGGGACCTGGCGTGCATGTGGAGAAGGGGCGGTGGATGGACCTGCCCTCCACGCAGACCCCTCCCTTCCCAAGGCCCTGCTCAGTTGCTGGTGTGTGTGGGATGCAGGACAGTGGATGGCTGCAGGACCAGGCTAGGGCCCCATCGCCGATCCTGCCCTGGTGTCCCACAGTTGTCCATCCTGGCAGGGATCCAGGGGGCGCAGTGACAACACGTAGGAGTCCTGGCGTCTCTGCACAGCCGGGGAAACTGAGGCCCAGCCCACTCAGCTTGCTCCCAGCAGTAGGGGTGGCCTTGGAACTGGCAGCTAGGGTGTGAAGCCCACCCACGCCCATGCCCAGGGAGGTGGGCAGCTCAGTGACGTTAAGACTGACATTAATTCCAGGGCAGTCCTTTCCAGCCCTTCCACAGTGAGAGGGAGGGGTCAGTTCCCTCCCTGGAGGGCTCTGGCCAGATGGGGGCACCCTAGGCATTAGGGAAGGGACAGCAAAGGCAGCCAGTGCCCCTATCAATCACACCCCCCCCCCCCGCCCCAAAGGCTATAGCTTGCCCTGCACTGTTCACTGGGGACCTGCCACAGGCTCCTCAGGGGCCCTTGGGTCCTCCTTAACATGGAATGAGCAGGGTGGGGGCTAAGAGGCTAGCATGGGGCACAGGAAGGAGGGCTAAGGGTAGGGGTCACCCTCCACTCACTAGGTGGAGAAACTGCAACCTAGATCAGAGACAGAGAGGCTGTATCTGAGGACTCCAGGGGCCAGACAGGAGCTGGGGGGTGGCCCAGCAGGGCTGGGTCTCCACACACTCAGGGACAGTTTCAAGGCAGACCCTTGCCTGGCCTGCAGTGAGGCCCCCCACGATGTATCGATGTAGGTGGACACAGCATACATGTTAGCACCCACATGTGCTGGGAGTTATGGGTGGCCATGGCTATCAATCCTCCTGACCCCCAGCTTCCTGCTATCAACCCAATGAGGCTACCTGTTCAGGCCTTCCAGGGCCACCTCTGCAATGCTCGGGTGCCTGGGCCAGGGTGGGGGACAGATTTCCTCAGTGGCCAAAGGAGGGTCAAGTCCATGTGGCCACCAGCCTGCCTTGCACAGCCCCCCTAAGGAAAGCGTCCTGGTGGTGCTGGGCCAGCATTTCTTCAACCGCACAACAGACGTGACTCAGACGTTTGGCATTGAGAAGTACATCCCGTACCCCCTGTACTCAGTGTTCAACCCCAGTGATCATGACCTCGGTGAGCACAAAGACACACCAGGGCCAGGCGGGGAGGTGTGCCCAGGCTCCAGAGCAGGGCAGCAAGGTGCCCACCCCTCCTGGTCTCCCAGGCCATCTACTTCTCTGCCTGGTAGGCTGCAATGTGGGACTTGGTGGTCCCTCTCTATCCCTCATGGGCCCCCAACAGCCTTCTCTCAGCCCTCATGGCCCAGGCTGATCTCTGACCTCTCTCTTGTACAGTCCTGATCCGGCTGAAGAAGAAGGGTGACCGCTGTGCTGTTCGTTCCCAATTCGTTCAGCCCATCTGCCTGCCTGAGCCCGGCAGCACTTTCCCCACTGGACACAAGTGCCAGATCGCAGGCTGGGGCCATATGAATGAGAGTGAGTTGGGGTTGGCCAGTGTCATGCCCAGAGGAAAAGTAGCCAGCCCAGGCTGTGCCTACCCTGATTGGGCCTTGTCTCCCAGATATGAGCAGCTATTCCAGCTCCCTGCAGGAGGCACTGGTCCCCCTTGTTGCCGACCATAAGTGCAGCAGCCCCGAAGTGTATGGTGCAGACATCAGCCCCAACATGCTCTGTGCTGGCTACTTTGACTGCAAGTCTGATGCCTGCCAGGTGAGCAGAGCCAGGTGGGGCTCAGCCAGAGGTGAGCAGGGCCAGCCCTTCTCAGGGTCAGGTGGGGGCTCAGCTAGAGGTGAGCAGGGCTAGCCCTGCCCAGGGCCAGGTCAGGGCTCAGCTGGAGGTGAACAGGGCTAGTCCTGCCTAGGACTAGGGTTGGGGTTCAACCAGAGGTGAGCAGGGCCCACCTTGCCCAGGACCAGGTGGGGGCTGAGCTGGAGGTGAGCAGGGCTAGCCCTGCCAAGGACTGGGGGTGGGGGTTTGGGACGGGGGCTCAGCCAGATGGAGTCTCAGACCAGTCCTGCCCAGGACCAGGGTGGGGTTCAGCTGGAGGTGAGCAGGGCTGGTCCTGCCCAGGACCAGGTGGGGCTCAGCTGGACTGTCTCAGAACTGCTAGCTCAGAGCTAGACTAGGCCCCAACCTGGCAGGACCAGCCAGGGAGCCCTGAGCAGAAAGCTCGCCTGCTGATTGGGTGGTCAGCATCCCAGGAAAGATGCTCACTACTTCTGAAGGCCATCTGGTGCCCTGCTCCTCACAGCAGGGCAGAGATAGCTCCTCCTTACATAGGTGGGGAGACTGAGGCCCAGGGTCACACAGAACCCAGATAGGTCCCAACTGTCCAGTTGGGGGTCAGGAATGTCCATGTGACCCCAGGCACCAAAGGCCAAACCTCTTTCCCAGAGTTCTCTCAGTCAGTTGATCAACTCCAACAAGCAATGGTCATCAAGGGCCCTGCTTGTCTGATCCTGTTTCAGCTGCTGACCATAGCTGTTTCTTGTCCTATTTAAGAGGTGGGGAAAGTGAGCCCCAGACAGGTCAAATCACTCTTCTAAGGCCACACAGCTCAGCAGAACAAGGAGCTGTGGGGGACCTCAGAGGGGCTTCATGGAGGAGGGTATTTGTGCTTGCCCTGAGGGTTGCATAGGAGATTGCTGGGTGGCAAGGAAGGCATTTCTGAGTTGTGTACTGGGGGACGGGAGGGTGCTGCTGGTCAAGGGGTGTGCTGGGAGCCATAGGGGCTTCAGAAAGGGGAGTAATGTGGTCAGAAACCCTTGCAGCCCAGAAATGAGATGCTTTTGTCTGATAAGGTTTAGGAAAATGGGCCAGCTCCCTTACTCAGGACACCTTTGCATCTGTCCCCTAACCTGTCAGACAATCCACCTTGAGGGCTGGATTTTCCAGGGAACATCTGAGAGTCCACAGGGATTACTTCTGGGGTTGGGACAAAGAGTCTGGAGTGGGAGCTGGCAGTGGAGCTGCTTTGGGGTATCCCTGAGCCAGGCCCCTGGTGGCTGTTAGAGCAGGTGGCTCTAACCAGCGTCTCTGCCCCAGGGGGACTCTGGGGGGCCCCTGGCCTGTGAGAAGGATGGTGTGGCTTACCTGTACGGCATCATCAGCTGGGGTGACGGCTGTGGGCGGCTCAATAAGCCTGGTGTCTACACCCGAGTGGCCAACTATGTGGACTGGCTCAACGACCGGATGCGGCCTCCCCGGCGGCCCACGACTCCCTCCTAAGAGCCCGGAGGGGCACCCTGTCTGCTCCCCATTCTGGCCCCGCTGACAATAAAGATGCTTGGAGGACCCGGCCCATGTGTCCAGGCCCTGCCTCTGCCTGGCCTTTCCTTCCAGGCCATGGCCTTGGCGAGGACCTGGACCCAAGGTCCTCTATGGAGGACATTTCCTCTATGGAGATGGTAACCTGTCACCCCACAGGGCGGGCCTGGACCCACCCACAGCCCAGGGAGTCCTCAGGGCCCAAGTAGTGTCCAACCCATACCCCCTCCTAGGTCTGCCCCCAGCAGGTATGTGGCCAGAGTCCAGGCACTTGGGTTGTCCCAGGGCAGGAAATGGAAGCCAAGTACAGGCCACCAGGTCCTGGACAGTGGTCTGAGCCAAGGGGTGTGCAGAATATCACAGCTTGATAAAGACAGGCCAGATGGGACCTGCAGCTGTATTTGGCCTTCAAGATGGTAGTCTGTGACCAGCAGTTCTCCCTGCACTGAGCCTTCCAGAAAGAGGGGACTGGAGGCTGCCTCTGCCAGGGAAGGGGTGTCCACAGGCAGTTAGTGGGTTGCTGCTGGTGCTGACCATCCCCCAGCCCTGGCTCTTTTGAATGGATGGAAGGAGGTAGGGCCAGCAGCTAGATTGGGCAGTCAGGGCTGAGGGCTGGCATCTCGAGGACTACAGGTTCCCCCCCACACCCGGCTTGTGCCACCCCTCATCCCCTCCATGCTCTGTGACCAGAAGGCCCTCCTGGAGGCCTGGCCCCATGGGATCCCCTCTATGGTCAGGCATGCATGTAAGCACAGGAGGACACAGGCTCTGCAGACACCCAGCCCTCGGTCACTGCTCAGGACAGGGTTGGGAAAGCTGACTGGAGCTGCATAAACTTGTGGCAGGGAGTTTGGCGGCCAGCTGCTGCTAACATTGACTTGTGGGTCTCGGCTCCCTGACAGAGGTCACAAGGCCACACTTGGCTGCAAAGGAGGCTGAAATGCAGGGAACAGGATTGTCGCAGTGGGGCTGGGTGTCCACAACCCCAGGCAGAGCTGAGTTCTGAGCAGAGGTGAACGAGACAGGCCCTGGGAGGCACTCAGCAGGCAGAGCCCAGGACCTTCTCTCTACTGTCCCAATGGTTGTGATGGCTGTGTGGGCCTCAGAGCCCTAAGGCTCAACAGTGCCCCCACCACTAAAGACCCCTGCCCCTGCCACTGGGTGGTCACAGCCCCAGGCAGCAACTGGGGCAGACGCTGGTGCCAGTGCCCCAAAGCCATGAACAGAAGGGCAGCCTGTCCTCGTGGACATGGGGCCTCCACAGCTGTGGAAGTTTGATGGAATTTGCCAATAAAATTCCCTATCCTGGTGTTTACTAACAGGCTAGTATGTAAGTGTTGGTTCAATGTCCTGAATTCTATTTTGGAATTTTATTTCTTCTTGAGCTGGTTATAGGAAGTTATACTTTTATGAATTAGTCTGCCCGATTTCTTACATTTATTCCCATAAAGCTGCTTGTGGCATGTATTCTCTTATCATTTACTCTCAGAGGTATAGGGAGTTATTTTCTGCCAGAGCTGTCTTCTGGCTCACATTGCTACTGTTGGAAAATCGGCCTTACACCCAATTGTTCTTTTGCAATTGACTTTTTCGCAGGTGTCCTTATGATGTTTCTGACTCGGGTGTGCTGGGGTGTTACTGCACTTCATGCAAACGTGGGTCTCTGTTCCGATTTCATTCTGTTTGATGTCCCATGTGCATTCACAGTCTTGTGCAGGGTGGGTGTTGCAGGTCCCTGCCCCATGGGGACTCAGGAGTCCAGCCTCCTTCTGTCGGGTGGTTCTAATGTTCCACGGGGCAGTAACAGTTGGGGAAACTGAGGCACACAGAGGGGCAGGCGCCACCTCAAGGTCATAGGGCTCTTGGCCAGTCTAGGAGTAGGAACCAGGTTACCTCCTCCCCCCAGCAGGAAACTGTCGCCACCTTTCAGCAGCCCTGGCACCTGCAGAGCAGCCCCCTGGGGCCACATGGAGTGTGGAAGGAGCTGTCTGTCCCTGCGGTTGCTGCATTTTCTGGGCCCTTGTGGGAGCAGGTGCAGAGGGCAGGCGTGCAGGAGCCTGGGGCAGAGCCAGCACTCAGGAATGCAGCAGGGTTCTGCCCCTCCCTGCTGGACGAACAAGTGCTAGGCGCCTGGGGTGGTGGATGTGTCCGTGGATACAGCTCCTGACTGCCACCGCCTCCACACCGGCTGTCCTGGGCCAGCCCCTTGGGGGCCTGGGCAGCATGAATGGGGCTCTGTGGCCCAGCAACTGTTCTGCGGGAGGAAGCCGGTGGCTGCACAGGTGATGGTGGGATGACAGGGCACACACAGAGCTGCTTCCTGGGCTGGTGTCTGGCTCCTTGCATTAGGCCTCAGCAAGATGTCACTGTAGCATCAAAATCAACCCTCAGGTCCATCTAAGCCCCAGGGCAGTGGGGAGGGACATCTGGGGCTCTCACTGTCTAAGTCCTGCCCAGAAGGGGGCAGCAATGTGGCTTAGTCCTGGCCACTGGACCCCAAGCTGCTCTGGGCGTCTGTACCCTCTGAAGAAGGCAGGTGGTACCTAACCCAGGGGACTACATGGAATGAAATGAGGACTCACTCAATTCTGATCCATAAGCCTCACCTCATCCATCCCACCACAGCGGGATGGGCATGCGGGAAGAGCTTTGCAGCTTGCCCAGGGGCCTGTTTTATTGGGTTCATCCCCCACACCCATTCCCTCATGTCTGGAGTGGCCCATGAAGTCCTGGGTATTGGAAGCCTCTTACTGGGGAGGGACTGACACCCAAAGCATAGACCAGCCAGGGACCCCAAAGGAAGGGTCTTCAGACAGACCAGGGGCTGGCATCTCAATCCCAGGCCAGACCTTGGAGGCAGCTGGACTGGAGCCACAGAGTCAAACTCAGAGAGCCCAGCCCCAGGGATGGCACTGCCTGATGGGACCTTTATAGGGCAGCACTGCCCTCTGTGCCTGGCCAGCAACCGGCCAGCTCTTGGCTGGGGGTGGAAAGACCAGGGCACCGAATCACCCACGTAGGAGCGGCTTACACTGGATCTGTGGAGCCAGGAGCTACAGGGTTTGGTAAAAACATGAGTGGGCAGGTCCCCAGTGCAGCCCTTGTGGGTCCCCAGGTGCACCACCAGGAGGCCTGATGACTCAGGGTGTCCTGGGCCAGAGCTGCCAGTGGTCGGTCTGTTGTCATGGGTGTCTGATGACACCCTGGAGGCGGTGGGAGGATAAAATCTGTTGGCTGAAGATCAACTTTAAAGTTGGGAACCCTGTGTGCAGGAGAGGGATGGCTCTGGACATCGGAAAGCGAAGCATTCCCAGTCCAACGCACACAGGCCTGGTCTGGGCCCCGGCTCCAGAGGGTGGGCGGTCTCAGGTGGCCACGGCCCCTGGGGAGGGGAGCGGCCACGTGACGCCCCACCATGCAGGAGAGGACGGGAGAGCCCCGGCGCCCCGCCCGCCTCGCGTCCCCAGTGTCGTGCCCCGCCCCGGCCCGCCCTCCTGGCTGGCCCAAGCCTCCGGAGCTATTTTGAAAGTGACCCTGGGCTTGGGCGCCCGGGGCGGCGGGAACCATGACAGAAGATGACCGAGGCGGCGCTGGTGGAAGGCCAGGTCAAGCTGCGGGACGGCAAGAAGGTCGGGGCGTGGCGCGGGCGCGGGGCGGGCGCGGGCGCGGGCGGCGGCTCACGGCTGTTCTCTGTCCCCGCAGTGGAAGAGTAGGTGGCTGGTGCTGCGCAAGCCGTCGCCGGTGGCAGGTGAGCGGGCGGCAACGGGGGCATGGGCGGGCGGACCCTGCGCGACCCTGGGCCACCCGGCGGGCGAGCGCCGCCTGCGCCCGAAATAGCCCATAGTCCGAAACCCGAGAGCTCGGCCCTACGAGGAGGGCGGACGCGGCGCCCCGACCGCCCACGGGCTTGGGGGCTGGAGAGGTAGCGACCAGGACGGCCAGGGACCCAGCGTTGCACTCCAGTGGCGGGCGGCCCTCGCCCCCCTCTCTTCCCTCGCCCTGCAGCCCCACCCACCTCCAAGGCAGGGCAGGGGCTGGGCTGCCAGGCAGAAGCGGAGGGTGGCTTCTGCAGAGGGGAAGCCACACTGTCTGGGGGAGATGGCCTCCCTAGACGGGCCAGCGGAGGAACCCGGAGTTGGGCAGCCTGGGCCGCTGGGGTGGTGGGAGGGCCCTGCCTGCAGCTGCTTGAGAACAGGTGCCTGGGGCGGCAGAGCCTTGTGGGGATGTGTCTGATGGCGCCACTGCCTCAGGCTGCAGGACTGCCTGGGTGTCCTCCAGCATGCTGGTGATGTGTCTGCTCTCATAGGGGTGTGCGGGTCAGGGGCGCCTTCCCTATCACCTCTGCTGTGCCATTTGGACAAAGTCACTTCCTGGTGGGGCTCAACGCCCCCAGGGCCTGGGCGTTTCTCCACTCAGTCCCTCATGCCCAGACCCTGTGCCTGGCACTGGCAGTGCTGTCCAGTGAGGAGGTGGGGTCAGGTCTGTGGCACACCCAGGCTGAGGGAGGGGCACTGAGGGAAAGACCACTGAGAGGGCAAAGGCTTCCATCAGAGCAGCTGGAGGCAGGTGTGGGGTGCAGCAGTGGGAGCAGGCTGTGCAGAGGCCCCAGGGCTCAGGTCTTGTCTCTTGTCACCAGAGAGTGGTTCCTGAGAGGCAGAGGGGCCCATGGCAGAGGGAGGGTCCTCCTGCTTTGTGGGGCTTGTCATGGGTGTCCCACACCAGGGAACCCATAAGTCTGTGAGTGAAGCAGGTGGCCACCTGGCATCTCCTGTGTGCACTGTGTGTCCCGGGCAGCTGAGAAGGCAAAGGGCCCTGGGGGCAGAATGGTTGGGTTTGCAGCAGAATCTGGACCACAGGAATCTGGGGAGACGGAACCTTCTCCTAAAGGGGGTTCTGGGGTGGGCTTGAGGTCTGGATGGGAGGTGCCCCTGCATCCATTCTGAACCTTGTCCCCACTGTCCTGGGACCCAATACTTTGAATACCCATGTTTTGTCCTGGTCACTTTAGCAGCCCACTGACTGAATCTGACATCTTGTAGGGTTACCCAGAGGCCAGTCAGATGAGCAGGTTGGGCTGGAGCAGCATCCCAACCCCACACCCCTACTCTGTCCTGACCAGAGGCCCTGACTGGCTTCTCCCACTCTCCAGACCCCCTCCTGAGCCAACCGAGTGGAGGCCCCTTCACCCCAGCTGCCGCTCACCCAGTGCCTGGGGCCAACTTCCCTGTAGACAGGCCAGGGGTGGGCACAGGTCCTACTTTCTGAGTGAAGGGGATTTTAGAGTGCTCTTCAGGGCCTCCCACCTGGTGTACAGGAGGGAGGAAGAGCTGCCCCTGCTTTCTTGTGGTGAGAAATCTGGGATCTTTACAGTAGGAGGTTGGGGTGGGGGAGCAAGGGTGCTCATGCTCCTGTGTGCTGCCCCAGAGCCTGAACACTTAACTCTGCTCAGCAGAGCACAGTGAGCAGGGGAAGGACATCTTCTATCCAGTGCACGTGCAGAGCCCTGGACCTCCCTGACAGGTGACCATGCTCCTAAAGAAGGTGGGAAAGCTCAGAGTGGAGAGCAGAGCCTCCTGGTCACAGCGCCCAGCCTGGCCAGTGAAGTCTGGGTCCTCTGCCTCAGCGTGGGATTTTAGTGGGATTGTATTTCTCAGGGTTTCAACCTCTGCCCTGACTGGAGAATTCGTGTCTGAGTTCTCTTGCCAGAGGACAGTCTGGGCCCTGTCCTAGCCTAGGCTCCTTGCTGGTGACCAGACAAGCCCACCCTGGTCTTAGCCCCTCTCTCCCTCTTGGGTGCTGAGGCTCCAGTCAGTGGGAGGGGATCACTCTGGACCCCTGAGGAGGGTGTGGCCCACTCTCTGGGTTCTCAGAGACTGTCAGGGAGCAGCAGCCAGAGCTGCACACATGGCTGGAAGGACCGCTGGAGTCCCAGATGGGGAGGCCCAGACACCTGATGGATCTGGCCCAAAGACAAGGGACAGTTGGGTCAGAGCCTAGTCTCCTGCCCCCTGTGGCCACTGGGTCAGTGCCTGCTCAGGCTGATGGGGACAGTCAGCTTAGTGCCCACCCCAACTTTGGCTGTTGCTTCCTCTGCTGAGGTCCCGGGGGCATTGAGCCCTGACTGCGGGGGGGTGCCCGGTCACATGCTCACAGCAATGGCATAGGCTTTGCACCCGCACACAGACATGGGGAGCCTTGTGCCTGTGAGCCCTGGAGCTACTCTGTAGCTTGTGCAGTGCCCAGGGCCCCTGACCTGTGTAGTCAACAGCCCTGCCCACATGGGATGAATTTGTGGAGATGAGGGTCGCAGTGGTGGCCAGACCAGCCCCTTGTTGAGTTGGCTTCTCCTGGCTGTGGGTTACTGAGGCTGGGAATGGGGCTACTGTCTCCACTCTGGTTTCAGTCAAGGTACCAATGGCAGACAGTCTTCTTCAGTGGAAATGTCACAGAATAGGGCCAAGCTTCCTACAGCCTCTGTCAGGACAGGGAATCTGAGCACCTCTGGTCTGCTCCTGTGAACTGTGAGCCCGAGATTATTGCTTCTCTTGAAGCTTCCTCATATTTAGCTGGCCTCTGGTAGCAGTCCCAGCCTGGCCTACTCTCAGGACCCTCAAGAAGGTGGACAGAGAGGTGGGCAGGGGGCCCGGCCCCAGCCCTGCATGCCCCAAGCCTTGCCCTCCCTTTGATGTCAGTTTGTGTGTTGGTGTGTGCCGGCAGGATCACCTGTCTCCCCAACCCCACCCCCTCAGCCCCATCTGTGTCAGGCAGGTGGTGCACTCTAAAGGCACCTCCTTCCTGGGCCATGCACTTGGTCCTGGCCAAGGAGGTACCAGTGGCCCTGCTGGTTGCTCGGGCCAGTCCCTAGGCTGATGCACCCTCACAGCAGGGTCTCTCCAGGCTCCGTGCTGCTGTGCTAAGAGCACAGCCTCAAGGTCACTGCCACCTCCAAGGACTAAGCTCAAGGCCACTGCTCTGGCCTCCCTTGGGTGTGGACTGTCCCTCCGCCTCCCCAGCCTCCGGCTTCCCTGGGCCTCTGTTCCATCTTTCACAGCATCCCCTCCTCCTTGTCCCTGCAGGAGGCCCCGGGCACTGCATCTCCCTCCCGCAGCCCCAGCGGGCTGTGCCCTGGCTCTAAGGCCTCCCGTGTGCTCATGACTCCACAGTTATTTTTACATCTCTAGGCGCCTGTGTCCAGCTGCCTGTGTGCATCGTCGCGCCCAGTCTAACGGGCTTCTCAGCCTCATGTTTCCCAGAGACACCCCATCTTAGCCCCCACCTCAGAGTCTCCTCCCTAGCCATCCCACTCCCACTGGAATCTGAGGAGTCTGATTCTCTGCTTCCCCCAGCCCACATCTCACCCACCAAGCAGCCCGGTGGCCCCCAGCAGGGAGGGCTGGCCCAGAGCAGGTGTCTAGTGCCATCTGGGCTAGGTCACCCACTGTGGAGACCATAGCCTCAGCCTTTCCTCAGCTCCAGCCAGCCTCGGGCATCATACGCCCCGCTGGACAGCTGCAGCATCTCTGAGGCTGCTGCCCGAGTCCATACTTCACACAGTGGCCAAGGTGGGCTTGAACAAAGCCTGGCCAGCCGTCTCTGCTCATAGCCCGTTTGAGTTCCCTGGTACCTTGGAGCAGAGCTCTCTGCCTTGATCTCTAGCCCACCAGATCCAGCCTGCCTTCACTTTGAGTCATTCTCCCCTCCTCCTTGTGCCAGCCTGGCTCTCTGAGTCCCTGAAGAGGCCATGTCACCCTGCCTGTGGGATTTTGCACTGGCTGTTCTCTCTGACATAATGCTGTTCCCTGTGGGGTTGCTGGGCAGGGGTCAGTTCCCTCTTGGAAGAGTGTGACCCACACACATGTGTAGTCCCTGCCCAGCCACTGTCATCAGGTCACTTGTTCTAGTCCTCTGCAGAGCACTGTCCTTGTCTGTGGCCATATCTGTATGTCAGACCAACCCTGTTCTTGGGATTGGCTCCACAGGGGCCTGGCTTTGTCGCCAGGGTCCTGGGGTGCTCAGAGTCTACACACAGTAGGCATTTCAGAACAAGCTTGGGCTCATCACAGGGGATACTAGGTTCAGCTGGGACAGAGTCAGAGAAGGTGAGAGGGCTCTAAGTGGCCCAGCAGGGACTTTTAGTGCCCTCAAAGGGCTGGCAGGACTGACCCTGATGTGGTGGCCTCTGCCTGTCAGGCCTTTGTCTTTCCCGTCTCAGGGCACATCCCCATGCCTGGCCCTGGGGTCCACCAGCCCCGCCTAACTCTGGCTGCAGGACTGGCGGCTTGCTGTCTGGCTCTGCATCCCTGAGTATTTAAAGATGGCCCTGGACAGGGCCCACACCGACACCCCTGGGCTAGGCTGTGGACCCTGCACCCAGCACTCTGGGCTCACTGGGGCAGGATGCGTGCCCAGGCTGGGCTCTGTCGACTGCGTCCTTGTCTATCTTCAGGTGGAGAGCAGAGGTTCAGAGAGGATGGGTCCCCAGACACGGAAAGCGGGTAGACGTAGGGCTTGAGCCAAGATTAGCCTGGTCCCACCTGCATATGGCTCCCCAGGGCTCCCCCTGCATATGGCTGTGGCAGTGAGTGCGAGGTGTGTGTGTGCATGTAAGAATGTGCAGGTACGTGGGCTCACACGTGTGATGACTGTGTGGTGTGGGTGTGAGTGGATGAGTGTGCGTGTGTGTGTCCATGGTTAACAGCCCACAGCCTGGGTGTTTAAACCACAGACATTTCTGTCTCAGTTCTAGAGTCTGTGAGCCTGAGACAGGCGACCTGGGCCTGCCAGGAGCCCCCACTCCTTGGTTCACAGTTAGCTGTGTGTCCTCACCTCTTTTATAAAGGCAGGACGCCCATTTGTGAGGTGTCACTCCCATGACACGGTCACCTCCCAGAGGCCCTACCTCTTAACACCATCACTTTGAGGGCAAGGGCTTCCCCCTGTGAATCTGGGGGACGCACTCAGCCCTAACAGTGAGTGTGAGTACGAGCGCCCTCGAGAGCTGGCTTGCACACATCGGCCTCCCTGCCTGGATTGCATCTCATGGCACTTTCTGCCTGCAAGGATCCCCCCAGCTCCCGTAGTGACTCCATCTCCACCTATGGAGGCAGGGTCTCCCCACCAGCAGCCCAGCAGTCCCCTGTCCATGGAGGTGACCAGCATGCATGGTGCCACCTCAGTTGCTGGGCAGGAGATTCCCTCAAGTGACTAGGACCCCGGCAGGAGGCAGCCAGCCAGTGGGTGCCAGCTCCTGCAGCCTTCTCCCTGGGTCCCCAGGCTCTGCGCCACTGCTCCTGATTCTGCAGGGTCTCAGGCCCCACTTGGAGGTCTCATCCCTCTGCCTGTTTCCAGACAGGTCTGCTTGGCCCAATGGACTTTAAAAATAGGGCTAATGCCAGGTGAAATGACTCATACCTGTAATCCTAGCACTCTCAGAGGCCAAGGCAGTTGGATCACTTAAGCCCAGGAGTTCAAAGACCAACCTGAGCAAGAACAAGACCCTGTCTCTACTAAAAATACCAAAATTAGCCAGGCATTGTGGTGGGTACCTGTAGTCCCAGCTACTTGGAAGGCTGAGGCAGGAGTATGGCTTGAGCCCAGGAGTCTGAGGTTGCTACGAGCCATGATGATACCACAGCACTCTACCCAGGGTGGCAGGGTGAGACTCTGTCTCAAAAGTTAAAATAAAATAAAATTAAAATATAAAATAAAATAGAAAGTAAAACACAGGTCCAATGTATCTCCAGAGTGTTCTGAAGAAGGAGAAGGGCAAGGGGCCTGCCAGGTGGGAGGTGGGAATGAGCAACCGCATGAGGGACTGAGAAAAACAGAAATTTATCCCCTCAGTTCTGAAGTTCAGAGGTCTGAAATAAGGGGTTAGCGGAGCTGTGCTCTTCCCAAGTTCTCTCAGGGACAGACAGCTGCATAGAAACTGCCCCCCAAGAAGGGGGTAGGGGCCCTTTCTGGAAGTCTGGGGAGCATCTCAGCAGGGGGCAGGACCAGGAGCTGGCATCTGGTCCAGGGGAGGATGGATGTGTCAGGGTGACTAGTGAAGGCCTTTTGTTAGTCAGGAGCGAGATGAGGTTACCTGGCCCTTGGATGACACTTGGGGAGAGACAATGGTGCCCAGGGCAGGACTGAGGCCCACACAATCAGCTTCAGGAGAAGCAGCTAGGGCTGGTTGGTGGCAGAGGCCAAAACCATCTGTGTGGCGTGGCCGAGGCACCACAGCAGGGAGCCAGTCCACAGGAAGAGAAGGTCCCTGTGTGGGGTCCTGGGTGATTAGCTGAAGCCCGTGAGGGAAAGGTTGGGAGGTATGTGCTCCTCATAGAGCACCACAGGAGAGTCCCGCATAGCCCTGTCCCCTCTGTGCAGTGGGATCCAGGGAAGCCAAGGCCCCAGCGCCAGCAGGTGCATGTGTGACGTGTGGGGCCTCCACGTGCCTTCCTGTGTGGTGTTCACAGCTTCACCACAGGTGGTATTTCCACTGTCCCCATGACACAGGTGAGGAAACTGAAGCCAAGAGCTCCAGGGGCCCCTCCAGGCCTCATCCCGTGGGAGGACCCTCAGTGTGGCTGGGGTGTGGTGTGAGCCACATGGCATGCGATCATCCTCAGTGGATATTTCTGCTGCTCTCCACTTGGAAGTGGCCCGGGTCCACCCCTGCAACTATCCCGTGGCACATCTCAGCCATGGAGGGCTGAGGACTTAGGTGCAAGGCAGAGTCTGGGGTGGCCGAGGGCTGTTCTCAGGCAAGAGAACCATAGTGGCTGCCTGGCCCTGTGGAAACTCTCCATTCTCAGGCCAGTCCCTTATGTTTTCACTTCTTGGTTGCTCGGGTGACATTTTTGGAGAGACCTTTTCATTATGACGATTATGCTGACCTATTTCACCTCTCTGGGCCAGGCCTCTCTCTTTCTGCTCCGGAGCTACCAGAAGGAGCCGTCTATGCTGAAAGCCTCTTCCAGCTGTTCTTGGGAGAGATTGTGCTGGGAATCCATAGATGGGCAGATGCATTTCTGTGGGTTCTGAGCTTTTCTTCTCTCCAGTTGGGAGTGCCTTAGCTTTTTTCTAGTTATAAATGTTTCAGACACTAGAGATTCTCAAACAAGCAGTGACAGCCCCAGAGCCCCATCCACAGGCCCTCTAGGTGAATAAAGCTTTATTAGCACTAAATGCGCCCATGGGTTCATGAGGGCAGCAGCACAAAATAGTCCAGACAGAGACCTGTGGCCCCAAACTGTCTGCTGCTTCCTCAGGGAGGAAGCTGCCCAAGGCTGGCCTGATGGCATGCAGGCCTCCTGGTTCTCATGGGCTGTGACTCTGTGGTCCGGTGGGCTGGCCTGACTCTGTTCTGGATCCCACAAGGAAAATCAGTGTCTGAGACAAGTTCTTCTGGGATTGGGTCCTCACTTGGGCTTGCTGGGTGGTCTGAGGAGCAGTGTGTCCTGCAGCCCTCCCCAGGCACTCTCCCCATCCTCCCCTGCACAACCTTTGGTTTGGTTTCTGGAGCTTCCTGCAGGATCTGGGGCTGACTCACACATAAACACATGTAGCTGTCTGTGTAAGTCCCCAAACCTGCGCTCTCACCAAAGACTGGTCATCCTGGGCCCTGCTGTGGGGCCTTGGAAAGAGAGAACACCTGTTTGTTAATCCTAGACCCATGCAGGAGGGGCAGGACTCTCCCTGTGTCACCCTGCTTGTCCTCTGGGAGAGGGGAGCTGCCCTGCACCATTGGGAGGTGTGTGTCCATGCACACCCCCTAGTGTGTCCACATGGGCTCCAGGCCTGGGGCAGGTGGGTCGTCTCAGGAGCAGAGTCAGGTGGGCACAGCATGGAGCATCCTGGGCCTGTGGCGGGGTAGGAGATCGAGCCACCTTGTATGGGAGGAAAGTAAGATGGGGGCTTAAGCGGCTGGCTCAGGGTCATGCCTTCAGCCTCGGTCTCTTTTTGGCTGAGCCACAGTCTTGGGGCAGGCGTCGGGGTTGGGGCCTCAGGCTGGTGGGAGGGCTGCCCTGCGCCCTGACGTGGCCTTGCCCCTGCAGACTGCCTGCTCATGCTGGCCTACAAAGACAAGTCGGAGCGCGCCAAGGGCCTCCGGGAACGCAGCAGCCTGACCCTGGAGGACATCTGTGGCCTAGAGCCAGGCTTGCCCTACGAGGGCCTGCCCCACACGCTGGCCATCATCTGCCTGTCCCAAGCTGTCATGCTGGGCTTTGACAGCCGAGAGGCCATGTGCGCCTGGGATGCCCGGATCCGCTACGCACTGGGTGAGGGTAAGTGATCAAGGCAGGGGTCCCAGGTGAGGCACTCCCTCCCACAGGGCCACGGGGGCCCCAGGGATGTGGGGGGACATCAATGGGTCTTCAAACATTTACTGAGCTCCAAACTCAGGTTGGGTGAGGGGTGCTCAGAAGAGGTTTGGGGCCAGGGAGCCCACGGGACCTCCAGAGTTAGTCAGAGCCTTCGGCCCAAGGTGGTGCTGTCTAACGGGGGTGCTCTCCTGAGCCCCATCCTTTGCCTTCCACACTGGATGCTGAGCCCAGAGCCAAGGTGCCGGGAGGGGAGAGCTGCGCAGCTTCCTGGCGGTGGACAGCAGGGTGTGGGGAAGCAACTCCCCACCCCCATCCACCAGGGTCAGCAGCAGAAAGACCATAATGCCACATTTTCTAAAACATCAAAATCAATGCAGAAAACCCATGATGAGTGAAATGTCAATTTTTTTTTTTTTGAGACAGGGTCTCAAGCTGTCACCCTCGGTAGGTGCTGTGACATCACAGCTCACAGCAACCTTAAACTCTTGGGCTTGGTCTTAAGCAATTCTCTTGCCTCAGCCTCCCAAGTAGCTGGGACTACAGGTGCCTGCCACAACGCCCAGCCAATTTTTGGTTATAGTTGTCATTGTTGTTTGGCAGGCCCGAGTTGGGTTCGAACCCACCAGTTCCAGTGTATGTGGCTGGTGCTCTGGCCACTGAGCCCAAAATATCAGTTTTAAATAGAGTCGGGCTCTGGCCTGCACTTTACTTCCCCTCACCCCTCACCTGATCGGAACCCCAGCAACCTGACACCCCACCCCACCCCCCATCTTTAAAGACTTGATATTTTGTTCCACATGGACTTTGAATTATAAAATATGTATCCCTCGCCTTGATGGCTGTGGGCTCCGGGAGCAGCCCTTCCTCCTCCATCCCCTGGAGACAGGTGCTTGGTCCAGGGGTGGGGTGGACTGTGTAGCCAGAAGGCACAGGGGAAAGTACCTTTAGAACAGAGAGTCATGCCTTTCCAGAAAGTTCTGCAGCTGAGATTCCTGTCTGCCCAGCCTGGCTCATGGGTCCCTTTTTATAATCCAGCTGGAGCAGTTGTCACCACACAGAGCCAGCTGGGCACTGCCCTGGCATCTTTGTCTTGCTAGAAATCATGGTGTGGCCTGACCAATCCTTGCAAGGACGTGCCCCAGGCTGCTGCCGGGAGCAGGATTGAAACCAGCGTCCCACTGGCTCTGTGGCTGGAGGTGAAGGGGGCAGTGTCACCCTCTGCTCACAGGCTGGGCTCCCTGGGTTTACACCTCCTCCTGAGGTTGGAGGCAAACCAGGGAGAGAGAAGGGAGAGGAGGGCATGGTCCATCCTTTCAGGGGCCTTCAAGGGCAAAGGGCCAAGCTGTGTCAGGGCCAGGGATCCTGGACAGTGCCCAGCTACCCTAAGTAGTCTTGGAGTCAGGGAGAACAGTGAATGGGCAAGGGAGGGCCCAGGGTTTCCTGAGTGTCCCCATGGCCAGGCTGGGGCTGTGATGCAGACATGCTGGAGGCTGGGCCTCCCTAAGCCTCACTTTTCTCATTTGTGAAATGGGACTACAAGGCCACCCAGGGTGCAGGGCCTCCCCTCTGTCCTCGCTAGCAAGCTGGGGTGGGGGTGGGGGTGCATAGCCAGCATCAGGCCCCTCTGCGACATGCTTGGCCCTGTTCAAAGGTGGTTCCTGGAAGGATGGAGAGGAGGTAACTGTGGCCCCCACTGGGCAAGATCACCACTCCTAGGTGTGGTCCACAGGGGTGCTGTGGGGCGCATCATCTCCTTTTGTGTCACAGCTGCCCCCCACACCAGCCCCCCCACCCCCAAACACACCCTACCACCCTAACTGCCCCCCAGCCGACCTCTGCTGCCACCTCCAGCCAACCCCCAGCCACTCCCACACTCCAACTGCCACCCACTGCTACCCCCAGCTGTCCCCCAGTGTCCCCCAGCTGCCGCCGTCTGCAATGCCCACTTACTCACCCAGCCCCTCAGTGTCATCCAGCAGCTGCCATCTGCAATGCCCACTTATTCCCCCCGGCCCCCCAGTGTCCCCCAGCCACTGCTGTCTGCGATGCCCACTTGCTTCCACCTGCCCCTCAGTGTCGTCCAGCCGCTGCCGTCTGCGATGCCCACTTGCTCCCCCCTGCCCCTCAGTGTCGTCCAGCTGCTGCCGTCTGTGATGCCCACTTGCTCCCACCCGCCCCTCAGTGCACAGGTTCCACGTGACAGTGGCTCCAGGCACCAAGCTGGAGAGTGGCCCAGCCACCCTGCACCTCTGCAATGATGTCCTCGTCTTGGCCAGGGACATCCCCCCGGCTGTCACGGGGCAGTGGAAGCTGTCTGACCTCCGGCGCTATGGGGCCGTGCCCAACGGATTCATCTTCGAGGGCGGGACCAGGTGTGGGTACTGTAAGTACTCAGGGCGCTCCGGGCTCGTGGCAGCCCCACTGGTGCTACGTGGCGGGCATCTCTGGGTGGCACTGAGGTGTGGGTTGTGCCCCTCCACACCTGCCAGCAGGAAAACCCAGAGCTCAGCATAGAATCTGGATCCTGGGCTGTGTCCGGGTTTGCCCTGCTCATGTCACAGGTCTGGGGCCACAAGCATCAGAGCTACTTCCAGTGAGATGTGGTAAAGAACAGGTGATTTAACAAAAACATAAGCTCCTGCTATGGACACCCGTAGAAAGAAACACCTCTGTGGGCCAAGAATTCCTCATGGACATACCAGCCTCAGCCCCTCTAGTACCCAGAGCTGCCCTAATGTCACCAGTGAGGTGGCTGAGCAGGGGGGAGGGTGGGTTGGGTCTCTCAGGTATGCAAAGGCCACATGACCCATCTTAGCCAAGACAAGTGTGGAAACCATGGAAAACAGACCGAGTGTCCTGGAGCGTGGTTCGTCGGTGCTGGCTGCCCTGGGCTCCCAGTGGGGTCACGTCAGGCCATGATGACTGGGGCACTGTGCCCTGTCCCTCCCACCCAGCACACTGCAGGGCTCTGAGAGTGCTTCTGGCCATCTGGACTGGACAGGTGCAGGTGAGAGCCCGGGTTCTGCCAGATGCTGGCCTCCTGGCCCTCATCCTCCATGCAAATGGCTGGTAGGGGTAGCACGGGCTGTTTGAGCCAAGAGTCCCACCCTCTGTACCAGGCACTATGAGCAAACCCAGCGGGCCTTGTGGCAGCAGATGAGAAGGCTAGATGTTAAGCTTAGAGATCATAGCCAGGGAGAACTAGGAGGCAAGGCCCAGCCCAGGTACAGGTGGTTTCTGGACCCGTGGTTTGAAGGCACAGCCCTGGGAGCTTGCAGGTGGCTATAGCCAGAGTCTAAAGGGTCCTGGTAACCACCCGGGTCTGTGAGAGGGACCCCTTGATCATCCTCTAAGTCTCAGTTTCCTCATCTGTGCCATAGGGATCTTGTGTCTCCATTATGGGATGCTGGGGCAGTTGGCCACAAGTGTCTGGGTACTGACCTTCAAGTGCCCTGAATTTGCGTATTCCCACTGCCTGGGCTCAGCTTCCCCAGGCAGGACTGAAGTCTCAATGACCAGTTCTCGTGGGGATATGTCCAGAGGTGGAATTGTCAGATCATATGAAAGTTCTAGGCTCAGTGCCTATAGCTCAGCGGTTAGGGCACTGGCCACATACATCAGGACTGGCGGGTTCAAGCCCAGCCTGGGCCTGCCAAAAAATAATGACAACTACAACAAAAAAATAGCCAGGCATTATGGCAGGTGCCTATAGTCCTGCTACTTGGGAGGCTGAGGCAAGAGAATTGCTTAAGCCCAAGAGTTTGAGATTGTTGTGAGCTGTGACACCACAGGATTCTACTGAGAGTGACAAAGTGAGAGTCTGCCTAAAAAGAAAAAAAGAAAGGAAAGAAGAAATGAAAATTCAAGATTTAATTTTTCTTTAATTGAGACAAAGTCTCACTCTTGAGCCCAGGAGTTGAGCCATGGCATCAACGTAATTTACAGCAACCTCAAACTCGGGGGCTTAAGCCATCCTCATGTCTCAGCCTCCTGAGTAGCTGGGACTATAGGCATCTGCCACAAAGCCCAGCTAGTTTTTTGATTTTTAGTAGTAACAGGGTCTTTTTTTTTTTTTTTTGAGACGGAGCCTCAAGCTATCCCCCTGGGTAGAGTGCCATGGCATCACAGCTCATAGCAACCTCCAACTCCTAGGCTCAAGCGAGTCTCCTGCCTCCGCCTCCCAAGTAGCTGGGACCACAGG
>CAUYQV010153944.1:0-20125 GCA_963574575.1 Galagoides demidoff | reverse complement strand
TTCTTGGGAGGCTGAGGCAGGAGACTCGCTTGAGCCCAGGAGTTGGAGGTTGCTATGAGCTGTGATGCCATGGCACTCTACCTAGGGGGATAGCTTGAGGCTCCGTCTCAAAAAAAAAAAAATAATAATCATTTTTAATTCAGATTTATGCTTATCAAAACACATGAGAGCAGGCAAAAGGAAAAGGCAGATATAATGACAAAAAATGATTTAAAGCTTTAGGAACTTTTTCCAGGAACACTAAAATCAAGGGTTTTGGCATAAACTGAGGCTCAAGAATATTTTCAGACCTAAGAATATGAGAGACTTTTATTTTGTTTTCATCTGGCCAGAAGTCTTCATGTCATTGCAACAATCAAACGAAAAGACTTCTCCTTCACAGAACATTTAAAATAGAGCCAACTCTTTTGGAAAGATATAGGTAATTTACATTGCAAGATAGTTTTAATCATTTCTCATCTGCTGTTGATGTAAGTAAGCTTCAAGCTGTAAGAACTTTATGCAAAATTTCACACTGACATCAATGTCCACAGTCTTAACAAGCAGCATTAATACAATCTGTCTATTTCCCCTGCTATTAAATGTTTCCATTCTTTTTTAACTCAGTGAAAGTTGCAGCAGAAAATGTTAACAGCTTACTGATAGCAACGTGTATTTAACTCACACAAAGGTGATGATTGTGTCACTTACCTAAATTCCAACATACCAGGTAGGGCTTTAAGCAGTTCAGATATTAGAAAAAAATACAATCACATTTAAATTGGTCCAGGAAATGTGTGTTTGGTTACCTCCAGATCTGGTAATATGGAATATCAATCAGCAGTAATGATCTACCAAACACTCTGGTTAAAGACACACGCATTATGTTTAAATGAAATTTGGAATAAAGCACTGTGTATTTTAGAAAACCATTAGCAAGATCTGCAAGACCCAATCCAAAATGGATCAATAACAAGACCAGAGCATCTGACAGGAGAGGTCATCTCAGAGGCACTGGGCTATTGACAGCAGTAGAATTGAAAGAATTTGAGACTGGCATGGTATATTGACAAAGGATATTGTGGACTTAGAGGAATTGATGATATTTTTCTCATGGCTTGGCTAGGAAATAAATAAAAACTATCAGCTATGAATTCAATTTTGTTAATCGTATTACTTGAGTATACAAGTAATGCATTACTTGTAAAAATAACATTAAATTCACAATAACCTCGCATGTTATCTTGATAACAACAATGACAACTACAAAACAGATTTTGGAAAATTTGGTTTAGTAGAAAGAACACAAAACTGGTCATGGCTAACCACTGATGGAAGAATGAAATATTCCTGATAAAACTAATCATGTCAAGATTTGACCAAGAAGTTTGGACTTCATAAAATAACAACTTCAATGACAAGCTATAATAATTAACATTTGAATACATGCCAGAAAGCTGAACAATATACACATGATGTAAAAAAAATACACATATACATTTTAAGAAAGGAAAAAACTGTATTATTAAAATTATAATAATACATATAGATGACAAAAAATGAATATAAGTCACATTTAGCACCTCTTGCAATTACAGAAGTCAAGTGTGACTTCAGTATTAAAAATTTAATACAGTTCTTTCCTTTCTTAAAATATGCATACATTTTTTGGCATCCTCTATATTATATACAAATCATTGTTTTGAAAACTATACAAAAATATAAGCAGTTTAAGGAAATTAATTTCAGTAAATTAAAAACAGACATGAAAATGGAATTAACTATTCTGTATAGAATGGAGGTTCCTTCTAGAGAAGACCACAATTAACCAGTGTGAAGTATTAAAATTTTAAATTCATAAATGCAGAGTCATGAACACTCTCAAACTCAAAACATCCTGCATCAAAATGGTGTTGATCGCTAGACTACGTATTCAAATAATTGTTCTCTCCTTTCCTTCTCCCTGGGTATTTACAATATTTAAGCTCACAGTGCTTACATAATTTATACTCTGTAGCAACAATAGATTTAGGTCAAATCTAGCAATGAGTGCCTTGTTATAAGCTAGACTCAAATTCAAGCCCTCAGTGCACCCCTAGCTGTGTAGACTCGAGTGAGTGGCTGAGGCGCTGTTGGGCCAGCACCAACGTCTGTAAAAAGATGTGCTACTTTAATTGTTATTAAGAGGATTAAATGATAATTTTGGTAAAATAGGCATGTTTTTGCCCTTTCTACCAGTTTTGTTTTCCTCTTTGATGATGCTTAAGATCATGCAAAAGAGGTGTTCTTGATAGACAAACACATTCAAACATAAGGTAACTATTATCTAAATGATGATAAGACAGTGAAGAAGAAAGTTGCTTATCTAATCCTTATGTGATCAAAAGCTACTGACTCATGTTAATTTTATCCATATTTTTCAGATATGGATGGGGAATCCCAGCTTGGCGAGGAGAGGGGATGATGTGTTTTCATTTAGAAAAACCTCAAGTAAAGAAATATAATTAAATACATAAAGCGTTTAAATAGAGTTTTAAATCTTCAGTGGTACTTGAATAACTCACTCCATGGAATAAATTTGTTTCTTTTTTTTTTGAGACACAAGGTCTCATTTTGTTACCCAGGCATGAGGGCCATGACATCATCAGAACGCACAGCAACCTCAATTCCTAGGCTCAAATGATCCTCCTGCCTCAGCCTCCCGAACAGCTGCCACTAGAGGCATGTTAAATTTGTTTCTGACATGAAAACTAATGTGTTGCATTATCAGCAACTGTATCAATAATTTCCAAAGGCAAACAGAATATCATGTAAAAGAAAGGAATGAAAGTAGGCATGACAGCCAGATAAGCTGCCCTTGACATTGCTGAGATTCTTGGTTTACTTGAAAGGTGGTGGTTGTAGTAATTGCTATCGGTTTTGCTATTGTTACTGGTTGACTTTGCAGTTTCATCAAGGACCCCTACTCTGTAAACCTTTCTACCTTGATCATAGAAACAGAATAGGAATGAAAATGACTATTTTCATTCTTCAAGAGCTTTAACCTTGAAGTTAAACAATGCGGTGAGACTAATTTACATCTAAACATTTAAAAATAGCAGAAAGTCCTTCCAATATGTTTTCTCATCTAAAGCAGAAAAGCCTTAAAATAATTCATTCTAAATACAGATTTTATCAAGAGGTATGGAGCCTTCATTTTCTGTTAGGAAATACTTCCTTTAATGTGAAATTTATAAATCAGAAAAATATAATTACATTCTTAAAACCACATGTAAACAGCATAACCAACATGCAGACGGTGGCATCAAACATGGAGAAAAACCACGACCAGAGATCAAACTTGGAGCACCATACAAATACAAATGCAAGTTGCCATTACTGTATTTTTAATAAAAGTTTACAGATGCTGAGATAGAATCTTTAAAAGCATATCTTCTTTCTCCACTTATCTGTTGTGGAACACTTGGGTTGATTTCATACCTTGAAATAATCTTACAATGAACATGGGGGTGTAGACATCTCTTTGAGATACTGATTTCATTTCCTTTGGCTATATACCCAGGAGTGGGATTGCTAGATCACATAGAAGCTTCATTTTTAATTTGTCGATTAAACTTCAGTAAAGCTAGATAAATAAATAAATAAGCAGGCAAGCACAAAGGCAGCAAGTAGAGATCGTGTAGGTGAAATGTCTCAGATGACCCTCTGTTATAAAAGAAAGCACCATCATAGGAGGTGCCCCTGGCTCAAAGGAGTAGGACGCTGGCCCTATATGCTGGAGGTGGCGGGTGCAAACCCAGCCCTGGCCAAAAACTGCAACAAAGAAGAAAAAGACAGCTCCATCCTCCACCAACATGTCAAGAGAAGAATACCTAATATTCCCCTCTCCCCCTGACAGTTAATAGAGGTCTCCACCTTTATTTTTCCCCTCTGAGTATTCAATAACTGTATTTATAAGGGATCAAAAGCAATGAGTATAGAAAATAGCTCTTTATCCTTATGCATTTCTCGCCCCCACTGCACTCATTTTGAAATGATAAATGGTTTTCCTGAATAGTGTCTCCACGCCATTGCCCACCCTCATACTTGGTTAAATTGTCTTGGGTGATTGCCATCAGAGGCTCTCCAATCCACAAGAGAAGGCAGGCTTAAAAGAGCACCCCCTGCTGCTCCTGGCCTGGTATGGCGCAGCTGGGGCTGGGCATGCTCATTGCCCATCCTGCCTTTCACACCATACAGGACCTCAGGGTTGTAGATCCCCCAGGACAGCCCTACCAAGGCAACACCCATGCAATGACCTATCTCCACTCTGCTTCCTTGGTTCTGCCTCTCTGTGCTAATTCAAAAGGAGAATTCCCCTACTTTCAAAGTAAAAAAAGAAAGTAATGTGAACATATGCATAATCTTTTAATTACTTAATAAATCATCTCTTCCCTACTTCTTTTCTTCTTCCATAAACTCCACAGTAGGGTGTTTTTGTTATCTTTCCAAGTTTATTCCTTTAGGTCCATTCCAACTGCTACTTTTCAATGAACTATAGGACAAAGGTAATACTTGGATTCCGAAGGACTCAGAAATTTTTCAGCAACCTTCAGTACGAGTGTCAGAAAATTTCAAAGATGAACTGAGGGTTGTGGAAGTTTGAGATCAAGGATGTCCATGAAACCTCAGCATATTTTAACTTGCTGTTTAAACATAAAAATATCAGAGGAAGAACAAGTACCTGAGGAAAAAAAGAAAGAAATGCAAAAATTACATGCAGTTCTTGGCTGGGCTGAAGTGAGACTCGGATCTGTCTGGAAAGTAGAGCTAAGTGATACTTGTTCTCAAAAGTACCTATTTGCATCCACCGATTTACATAAGGGCTGAAAGATTTGCTGGGGGAGTTGCAGAATCCTTGAATCAAACGTCTACTTAGAATTCAAGCGTATGACAGCACATCTGGTAGGACGCTGGAAGGAAGAGGACTGGACCCTGGTTCAGAGAGGATGTGGGGGGTGGCGGGAAGAGGGGAAGTGCCTGCAAAAGAAAATCCATTTTAGGAGCAAAAGTTGTTTCATACAACAAGCCTGGAGTCCCGAGGTGGGGAGCGGATGCTTCTTTCAATCCATTCAGATACAGCTACCTTGTGATGTAGCTGTGTACATCTCTCAGGTAGGGAAAGAACTATGTGTGACTTGGCAAAGCCATCACACTCAACTCTGCTGCAGTTTAGACCCAAGAACCCTTGCTCCGGGACCGTCTTAGCTACATATTACCAAAACAGAAGAAACGCTTTCCTTCCCATTTCTCATCTCCAGAGGTGGCCAAGCTATCAGGAGCAGGTTGAAGCTGCTCAGAAGCCTTAACGACCAAGCAGGGTCCACTCCCAGAGCCCAGCCAAATGTCGCTCAGGAGGGCAGGGCAGGCTGGCGGGTGGTGGCTCCCTGTAGAATGCTTGAGCAAACAGAACAGGGGGCTCCTGTTCACCTGGGAGACCTGTAAGGCAACACTCAAAAGTTTGCCGGGATAGATTAATGCTGCTGATGGAATAAGTCAGCATGTTTAGAACAACGGGATTTTATGATTAATGTCAACATGATCCAGGGAGTAGCACTCACCAAAATCCTGAAAGTTGACCTTTCTATTCTAGTCCTGAGACACATATCCACTTTAATTTCAGCGAGATTTATTTCTATGCCACGTTTCTCAGAGGACTTAGACTAACAACTAGGATAGCACATGGCTGAGATAAAACACTTCGGATGTGAATAAATCATGTCGTCCATATTCCCACTGGAAAAAAAAACAAAAAAAAAATGGAAGAGAAGAAATAGGGAAGTCATGGAAAACTTAAGGGTTTTTTAAGGCCTGTTGCCCTAGGCCTGATTTTCAAGATACTTGTATTTAATTTTTATGTCACTTTATGTTATAAATAAATGAACCGGTCACTAGAAATGGTCCCATGACACCCCCAGAGAGCAATTTATGCCTCTGAAGTATGGGTGTGAGGTGGCAGATGAGGAAAGAGGTGCAGATTAGACAAGAGTATTGATCTCACTGCTCTGTTCAAATCAGATCCATCAGAAACTGGAGTAGAAGCTGCAGCATAGAGGTCTTCAGCCTGACATTTATAGGGAACATTCCCAAATTTGAGTTTGAACAGCTCAAAATGAAGATATTAGAAGCTGGGATCTCCTTGCTTTTGCCCAAGATACTCATCATCTCTATGAATAAAAAGTAGCAGTGTTTTTCTAATATAAATCCAATTATTAAGTAATCCCTCTGTGTTTCTACAGCATAGATATTAGGAGAAGTTTTGAGCTGTTCTGAGCTAGAGGCCTGCTGTGTACAGTATTTCTTGATTTATGATCTGTTTATTCAAATGAAAAAACCTAGGGAGAACAGAATTATTTTCCTTAAATAAATGTTTGACTGCCATGCCTTCAATTGGACAGGAATTTTTTTAGTGGTTTATAACGATGCAAAAATTGATCATTAATTTGTTTTGGAAAGTTGAACATTTAAACAGTTATTCATTCTCACATCAAGAAGAACCCCATAGCAGAAGGCTATAGCATATGCTTCAGTGTTTACCACATAGTCCCCCGATGTAGAGCTAATTTCCGCAGTACTTTGCATAGTTTCCTGATTTTATGTGGAGCAGCACACACATAGAAAGCTAATAATTAGCAACGTGGAATGAGAGCCAATCCTCCAAAAGAGTGTGGTAGATCAATGAATTTGAAGTCCGTGAGTTGTCAGATCAGATCCCAGCTCCTCACCTTATTTGGCAGCCAGAGGCAAGTCAAGTCACTGGACCTGTTTCCTCATCCTCAAAACGAGAATGCTGACCACTACTTTATAGGATCTTTGTATGAATTAAATGAGATAATGAATCATAAAGTGTCTGGCATCCATTATTATAACTCAAATGTGTTAGAGTACAAAAGGGGTTCATAGGAAAATGTCATTAATAAAGATAAAAATCATACATATAGGCTCAGCGTCTGTGGCGCAAGTGGCTAAGGCGCCAGTCACATACACCTAAGGTGGCGGGTTCGAATCCAGCCCAGGCCCGCCAAAACAACAATGACAGCTGCAACCAAAAAATAGCCAGGCATTGTGGTGGGTGCCTGTGGTCCCAGCTACCTGGGAGGCTGAGGCAGAAGACTCGCTTGAGCCCAGGAGTTGGAGGTTGCTGTGAGCTGTGATGCCACAGCATTCCACCCAGGGGGATGGCTTGAGGCTCTGTCTCAAAAAAAAAAAAACAAAAAAACATACATATAAGAATAAATACAACCAATAACAATAAAAAATTAGAATGTCCTCTTTGTTCTTATAGATACCTCTATAAGCCAGCAATAAAAGGATTCCATGCAAATCCTGCCTTAAAATCCAGAATTGGGCCATCTTTCTCTGGAGCATCTTAAAAATACTACATTTTTTCAAAAAACTGTATTTTTTTCCTAATTAAAATAGTAGGGAATTAGATCAAAATGGCAGACTCAGTCTTTATGCCTATCTACTCCCACTTCAATTTTCTAAAAATACCAAAAAATCTGTTTTTAAAAAGAGCAAATTCCCAACAGTGCTAGGAAACAAGAATGGGTGGAATGGATGAACAAAAATGTTGAGGGTTTCCAAAAATAAGAAAGACTGACAGAATCATATTGATGGGAAAAATCACAACCCAGATACATGTAGAGAAATTCAGATGCAAAGATGAGAGCAATTCTGGGGATGTCAAATAAGACAGCAGAAAAGAAGTCCTAAGGAAAACAAGCCAGTAATTGGCTGGTGAACGATTCAGGGTTTCCCACCCTCCCACCTTCCACAGCCCAACTACCAATGGCTACAGCAGCAGCAGCTACCCTGGGCCTAGGTAGCATGTGAGGACAGTAGACTAGAGAGAGACTTGGACTGTCAGTGTCCAAAAGGAGCAGAAAGACAGTATCCAGAAAAGGAGCATCAGCACCCTTGCCTGGCAACACAGCCCAGCTCTCTCTCTCCATTGAGGAGGTAGATTCTAGTAAGCAGAAACACTATTCACAGGTAAGCAAGTAAGGAATCTCAAATATAATCATGAACACGTACAGGAGTCGTCACATACTTCAAGAAAGCCAACCCCATGAGAAAGGGCAACGCATTCAATAAAGAAAATCACAAACATCTGAAGAAACAAACTCAAGAGAACAAATAGAAAGTGACTTTCATTGTTTGTGGATTTTGTATTTGTAAATTCACCTACTGGCTAAAATTTATTTGTAACCCCCAAACCAAGACTTTCCCCATTTTCATGGTCATTCAAGGATATACATATAAAGTGGCAAAAACTTAGGTCACACAACGTGCACATCCCCAGCTGAGGTCAAACAAAGCAACTCTCTGCCTTCTTGTTGTGGCTCTCACACTAGAAACAAGTGTCCTTTTTTGTGACCTATTTGGTGCCATGTTTCTCATATTTGTTGTTGTTGTTGCTTTTTGTTGGTGATTTCACTGTTTAATATGGCGCCCAAGGATAGCACTGAAGTTTTGACCTGTTCCTAAGTACAAGAAGATTCTCATGCGCTTTATGGAGAAAATTCATATGTTAGGTAAGCTTCCTCCAGGAATGAGTTATAGCACTATTGACCATGAGTTCAATGTTTATGAATTGAACAGAAATACATATTTTAAAAGATTATGTATTGTAAGTTGACTAAAATGTAACCACCAGCTCAAAGGAGCTTATCCCCTGTATTTCCCCTAGAAGCAATGGTTCTGTATTCACTAATTCAGGATTAGTTCACTAATTCTCATCAACTTTTATAGAGCATAACTACTGAGAATAGTAAAAATTCACTGTATAACTGATATTACCATGTGGATTAGAAAAGTCACTTCATCCAAGAATAAGTATAGGCTGTATGAGAGTAAATATCAATCTAATGGAATAAAGTGGTAGAGTTTCCTTGGTGCAAAATTTGTGCCTAAGTTATTTGACAGTGACTAAGTGACTTAGTTTTCATGCCACAGGGCTCTGTCAGGTTAAACATTGAATGCAGTATCTTATTACTGAGTCAAACATGGAAAAAATTCATATCTTGAAATTTCTTTTGTACAACATCAGAGAAGAGTCATTTTCATTTGAATGAAACCATTAAATACAATGGTTTGTTTTACTCTACTCTTAATCAAATATTGGCCCCACCATAATGAACTATGAATTTCATAGCTGAGCATAAAATTCCCCCCAAAGCAATTTTGTGTTTATCGAGATGAGAATTCACTTTACAAGTGACTTTTAAAAATATATTCTACCAAGTGAGATACAGTATATGAAACATATGACTATTTAGTCTATAATGTGCATGATGCAATGGTACATTTCAAAACTATTAAGAAATGAGTGTAACTGTGATGGGTTGTTACTTAGTTCAATGTAAGAATTTCACATTGTATATCAAAGCAGTACCCTGAACCCCATAAACACATCAATGTACAAAGTTATGATTTAATAAAAAATAATTTTAAAAAATAAAAATAAAAATATATCCTTAATAGTTATCAGACATCCTTTTATCAAAATTCATCTAATACTGACCCAGAATATCTGCTTAATATGATTCGCTGAATTCACCCTCGCTAAAAACACCTTCACCCTTTAACCTGCTTCCATTAGCCTTCTATATGAAATCCTTTTAATCAGGAGCAACTCTGTATGCCAGCCACACTGTCCCTTATTTCTGAAGGACACAGACTCTCTTTAAAAGGATTAAAAGCTATGGGGTGTTGATTTACAAGAAGAAGTTAAAAAGGTGAATCCTATCTTAGATGCAAAACAGCAACTGCCCAATATAGTTGAAATTTCTGAAATCTCCTTCAGAGAGGAGATTTTGCTCCTTTGCAGCCCTTTTTCTGTAGTTCATGGATTTCCCTCTCCAGTGCCTTGCTCTGTCTAAGCAGACTTCTGTTCAATGATTAAGTCTTCGAAATAATTTCCACTTTTGTTACTCCTACTGAAGAGAAATCAGTGGCAAATTCCATTTCAGTGTGAAACAAGTCACAGGTCAGGACAAGCAGAAGAGCCTCCACCAAAGCCCTGAGTGCTGAGCTCTGCATTCTCACAGGGGGTCCCAGGAAGTGTCCTGGTGATTAAAATCTCAATGCAGAATATTCATAAAGGGATGGACCCAAAAATTCCCAAGTGTATTTTGCAATTCGTTATCACAAGAGCCCTCTGTGTCTATGGCAGTGACAGCCCCACTGCTGCTCAACCTTCTAGCACTCACCAGAAGGAAGAGGCCTGGGCAAGCCACACACAAAAGCAGCCTTCTCTATCCCTCTTCTCATGAAACAGAAGAAGAGGAAAATGGCTCCTTTCCCCCTCCCCCCAAATTTCTCATAAGCCAAGGTGCCCATGGAGCAGGTATAACCAGTGTTCTGCGTAATTTACATGAATGTATATTCTCCACCATTTTGGGGGGGAGGTGATTAATCACTATGGCAACCACCACATCATGAGACATTTATGCTTACTCGGAAGTACTGTGAGTGTGGTATACCTTCTTCCAAAAAAAGGCTTAAAAGAAAATGGAAGTCCCTTAGGCGTGCTGATGTTTTAAGACAATTTGCTACTCTAAAATGATATAATTTGGAGTAGTTTATAGGGCTTGCCTTTGTTGGAAGGCAGAGAACAAGAAAAAGAATCTAAAGAATGTGGTATTCACTGAGAAATCCTTTAAAATATACATTCAGTAGAATCTCTGTAAACTGACTACCCAAGGGACTATAACAAATTGGTCAACATATAGAGATGGTCAACATTAGGATCTAGACCCCTCTACAGTACTAATACGTATGTATGGTACATGTCCAGTCTATGAAAATTAGGTCAACTTAAGACAGTAGTCAATGTAGGGAGATAGTCAACTCTGGAGGTTCTACTGCCTATAAGGCTTGTAAATACTGACGATGTACGTATGTCCAAGAAACATAACCAGGAGTGAAAAATGAATACAAGGAATTATCATTAAGATATAAATTCTGTACCCATTTCTGACACAGCTAAAGAGGCATTAATATTTCACAAGAATCAGAAGTCTGCAGTTCTAGTTATGAAGTCCAAAATGCAGAGGACAAACAGGTTTTGAGCTCGGCCTTAGACCTTTCATAAAATCAACATAAGAAATTCTTTTTGTTATTACTAGTTTTCTGAGCAGCCTTCTGAGAAGCCCAGAAGGGAGGCCAGGGATGGTGAAGGACAGAGCACAGGCCATGGGCAAGTGCTACCTCACTGGCCCCGGAACCCCAAATGGTGCATGTATCTCCTGGATAACAAAAGCTTCCCAAAGATCACATTTGTCCATCATCTCTAAAGGAAAATGAGGCTCGACCTCAAGTTACTTCGAGTTCTGAAAGTCCTACCTGGTCTTTTCAACTCCTGAATACTTCTTATCAACCTTGAAAAGACACAGTTTAGACAGCACTAAGTTATAATACAAAGTAATAAATGAAGGGTTTAGAAATGAAGGATTTAAATGCCTTGGTCATCCCAGAAGAAAAGTCTCAATGTCTGAGATTTAATTTATCTCAGATTTTTCATCTTAGATTTGGGTATAGAATGCTAACTGGTCTGCATAGAGACCACAGAGGCTTTAAAAGGTACTTTTCCCCACTTTTATAGGTATAGCGTGATAGTTAAGATAACAGGTGCTAAAGTCAAATAGTCTTTTCAAATCTTAGCTCTACTACTTTCTTTGTTATTCTAAACTTTGTGTGCCTTGGTTTCTTTCTCCGTCAAATAGAAATAAAAGTAAAAAAAGGAAAAAAAGTGAAACATACATCTTAGGCTATGACTGATGCTATAACAAAATACCACAGACTGGGTAAGTTATAAAAATAATAGAAATCTATTTCTCACAGTTTGGGAAGGTGCAAAGTCCAAGATCAAGGTAACTGGCAGATTTGAAGACTTGTGAGGGCTGCTCTCTGCTTCCAAGATAGTGCCTTCTTGCTGTGTCCTCCCATAGTGGGAGAGCAGAAGGGATAAATGTTGCATCCTCACATAACAGAAGAGATGGATGGATGGACCTGGTAGTTCTTTGGAGCCTCTTTATTAAGTGCATAAGGACAGAATACTCATGACTCAAATACCTCTCAAAAGCCCTCCTCTTAAAATCATCACCTTTGGGTTTAAGTTCCAAAATAAATATTGGAGGGACCCAAACATTCAAACCACAGCAATGTATCAGGCAACAATTTTGAAAAACAAAGGTAACTGGCAGATTTGAAGATTTGTGAGGCTGCTCTCTGCTTCCAAGACGGTGCCATTAGTCAAAGTCATTCCCTCGCCTCTATCTGGAGATACCTCTTCATCCATAGTTTCTCAAAAATGGACAATAATACTTAAGCAATAGCTGGCTACAGTACAGACCAATCCTTACATTGGTCTGCATTGCACAGAGCAGGACCAAATAACTCTGCGCAGGCAATTCTAGTCCTCCCCACTATCTTTATAAATCCAGAGTGAACTACAAAGAAGCCTGGACATGCTCCTCCTCATCATTCCCTCCTCACACATAACATCTGCTTGCAAAGTGAAAAAAATCCCTGTGGGTGATAAGAATGGATTGAGAATGGAAAGATTATCAAATGATGTGCCCAGAAATGACTGAACCAGAGGAGAACGAACATGACCAGTTTTAAGCCATTAGTCACCCATAAATTTAGAGAGAAATGGGCCACATCCACAGTGAAAATAAGTCAGGCAACTTGCAGAAAACTGTGGGACTCACCAAGATGAACTAGCTGCAGTTTTATCATGGCTGAGATTGCAATCTTTAGAGAACAAATATCTGTACACCATTATTAGTTTTTATTTGGTTTTGTAGCAGCAGTATAGAGATATACATTAGTATTGTTTTACTTCTTAAAAAAGGAGTAACTTATTTTTTGAAAGACATTACTTTTGCAAGATTAACAAGAATAGACAATTCTGATAGAGGCACAATTACAAGCATAACTAAATAAAATTCTTGCCATGTTCAAATAAGGCTTGATCACCTTGTGAGATCAAAAAACAACAAGAATAATTATGACAGCTAATTTTTACCTAATACCAACCATGGCCAGATGCTCACAATACAACCTCCTAACACCTCTGTAGGGTAAAAACTATTGTCATCTCAAGATGGCAGCTCAGGTTTTGGCACTGCTGAGGAATGTGGCCAGGCTGATACCCCTGCTAGAGGGACACTGCTGCAGTCTGCGCCACCCAGCCAACTTTGCCAGCCTTGGTCTGCTTTTCTCCCTGCTCAACAAAAACCACTAGGAAAAGACAACTGTGTGTATCCATTCTGGAGAGTCTGCTGCAGGCTGGGGAGCCAATTCAAGTGGCTGGAACCTCAGGGTTGACTTACAGAGAAGATTAACTCACCCTGATGACTCTGTAAAGATCCTCACTCTTTCCCAGAATGGAAGAATTGCTGAAAATACTGATGCTGTTACTGAGATTCTAAATAATGCTGAATTACTGAAACAAGTTGTTTATTACCTTGGTGGAGAGAATCTATCTGTAGCTAAAGTGGTTATCAAATCTCTATCAAAAGAATATAATGAAAGTGATCTGCTGGATGATGTGGAAAGTGTAATGAAATTCACAAATGACACTGTTTGACACAGGGTATATGAGCTAACTGTAGAGATTTCTTCTGTGTCACCTGAATCTTTAGGCTACTGTAGCACAAGTGAATTGGCAACCCAGATGCTGAGCGAACTGACTGGTGAGGATGGATAGAGCCACCTGTACAGAAATGGTGGCATCGCTGGCGTTTACTCATCATGAAGAGCAGTACCTTGCTCAAGAAGGAGTTATTGACCAAATTTTTAATATAATTGTTGAATTGGATTCAGACCCTTTTTCTAGCTTCTATTTGCCAGTATATTTCACTTTCATCAAACCTCTCAGTTGGAATCTTTCACAGAAGAACTACTCCAGGATATGCTTGAACATCTTTCTTCAATACTTCCAAAAATTGAAGATTTATTCCTCCCTCAGGTTCTGTAAAGTTTTTTGGAAACCTGGCTGTCATGACAGTCCTCAACAAACCTGTAAGCATCGTCCTATCTCTGTGGAAATAGTCTTTGAAATGACAGAAAGTTAGGACCCCACCATGACTGGTGTAGCAGTAGACACTACTGGAATCCATGGATCCAATGTTGAAGGAAAACACGTTTTACAGAAAACAGGAACTTGCTTTGAATTCTTAGTCACAAGAATAGGACATCAAGCCAAGAATGCCCCAACAGAGCTAAAAATTAGACGTTTAGATGCAATTTCAGCTCTTCTGTACTCACCACCTGAGCAGCAGACTGGTGACCTACTGAAGATGACAGAATCCTGCTTTTCCTCCTCATCTCAGGACCCATGACAGCTCTTCCACCCCATCAGTAATCAACTTTTCCCTGAACCACACTGTGCTGCCTTGAAAGTGTTCACAGTCATTGTGAACCATCTCTGGGGCCAGAACTTACGTTTAGTAGTCCAGGTCTTAGAGAATATGTACTGGACCAGTCTGTGGAACATGTCAAGGCTTCAAAGGATGCCAAAAATGAACTGGCGAAAGGATTTGCCAAATCTAAGACAACTGCCGAAATCTTTGGGAACCCAAATTATTTGAGGCTCAGCACTTACCTAAGTAAAGGTCCATACTATGTGAAACTTACTTCCACAACAGCAGTGGAAGGACTTGCAGGATTTCTCCTAGAGTGTGACAGAGAGGACCACGTTTTAACCAGAATGCCTCTGGAGGCATTTGACTCCATCTCTATTTTACAGGAATTAATCATGGAAGGCCTAACATAACTTTATCAACATTGTTATATTTCTACATTGAAATACAAAGTGTAACCAGGAGTTTGGAATACAGTAAGAGCAGGCAAACTTGATTATAATGGAACCAACACTTTTCTGATTCCTTTGACTGTCTTAATCTTTGCAACAAGATGTAAGTTTTGTTTATTTTTTGCAGAAAATTTTCATGGACATACAACTTTACTTAAAATCTGCTTCAAATAAAGTAAAACCAAATGGGTTCCAAAAAAATAAAAATAATCTTCATTTGATAAGTAGGGGTACAGAGGCTAAAAGGCTAAAGGGAAAGGGCTCAAGTCCAGGCAGCTTGAATCAGAGCCAGTGCCCTTCATTCTGTTCTGAGCTATGCTCCTTCAGAAAATTACCCTGGAGATCTCTCAGAGCACGGAACACAATGGATTATTTCACTCCATTATGGCTCAGATTCATTCATTTGCTCAAAAGCACTTACTAAGCGCCCACTGTGACAGAAATCTGTGCCAGGAGCTATAGGGAGTTACTAAGAGAAATAAGATTGGGCAATGCCCCCCGATAGCCTGCATTCTAGTACAAAGAGAAGACCAGAATACAAACAACCATATTTCAAGGTAGGCTGCAATCAGCCATCAGAAAGGATGAAGCAATATAAGCATTAGGTCCAACTATTACCTTCCCTAACACTGTTTTTGCTGTTTAGGCACCTACTGGGAAGCTAATTTAGCGTTAAGGCTTAGAGAAAGGAGGCTGTCTAGGTCCTGTGCTTAGAGGAAAAAATTTAAAAGTCCAAATTTAAATTCTAAATAGTTTAGGGCTTTCCTTTTGAATAGGCCAAGGCACTAAAAACAGTACTCCCAAAAAATGGATTCAGAGTACTTCTACCCACTGAAAAAATGAAAAATTGTCATACTCAGGAGTTACCTTTCCAAGGAGGTGTCCACCCCCAGCCCATGGGTGGGCTGAGCATGGCAGTGCCCCCCTCACTCTGCCCAGCTGAGTGCTCTTCCATCATGAAGCCCTGGTTCCTAGGCCCCCAAACCCTAGGTCATGCCAACAGAGAGCTGTGTCTCTTGGACCTAGGAATTAGACCAGGAATAAGTACATAATCCAAGCAAGGTCAAAGTCAATTTCTGGAATTGTGATCAGCCTGCAGAAGAGCAAAGCTCCTTTCTACTGTGCTTGTTGAGGCAGAGGATGTGAGTCCTACCTTCCTCTGCAGAGCCTGTCTGCAGAATAAAGCTAAGAGGAAATAAACAGAGCCAAGAGATGAACCAAAAACCAGAGTCCCAACATCCTTTTAGCCCCTGGATCCAGTTACCTTGGACTTCCCAAGGGCCTGAAACAATAAATTATATGTTTGTTCATCCAAGCATGAGTCAGGTGTCTGTCACATGGAGAAAACACTGTGGTACTGCCTAATATCAGCTCTATGAAATGCTAAGTAAGAGCACAGGCTCAGATCCAAGGAGGTTCAACCCCCAATGATGCAACTCACTATCTGGGTGACTTGGGGCAATTCAGCAGACCTCTCTGGCTTGTTGTCTTCATCTTTTAAATGGAGATGAAGGTTAAGGAGAATTACACAGGATAATACAAGCAAAGTACTTGGCAGAGTGACAAAACAATTCCAGGACATCGGAAAGTTATCAATATCACTTCACCATGACGTTTAATTTTATATGTTGGCTAAGATATGGTGCCCAGTTGTTTGATCAAACATTAGCCTAGATGTTGCTATAAAGGTATTTTATAGATGTGATTAACATTTACAGTCAGTTGACTGTCAACTCCCTCACTTTCCATACATTTTTATATGCAAATAGATAGTCATAGATCCTATTGGTTCTGTTTATCTGGAGAATCCTCACTGAGAAAATCATCATTACTGCCTAGTCATCCCCAACCCCTCTGCAGTACTGGTCAGATATGAACTATAATGGCAGACCACATACAGTTTGCTGAAGTCAACAAATAGAGTTGACTTCCAAAACTATTCTCCAAGAAGCAAGATATATCTGTCTTCATCAAAGACCTAAGTCTGGCATCTTGTAGTGGAACATATGAACACAGAGCATAAATAGCTTACACTTTACCAATCTCTGGCAGAAATCTAATCTATGATTAGAAATTTATCCTGGGAAATAACTATTCCAGAGGTTTAGTTTTCATCTCAGAATTGGTACCATATTGTTTATCGGAAGACCCATTTTCTCCAAGCCATTAAGTTACTATGCTTTCACCAATTGATTTGGAGGGGATCTGTTTATTTTTAAGCAATGCAACAAAGAAAACTAATCAGCCCTTCCCTAACTAATAGGTATTGACATCTAAAATTATAAGTCAAGGCTCTATGAACAGAAATTGATTCAGACTGAGGAAACTGAAAGAGACCCATTATCTCCAGAGATGCAGAGAACTTTCCTCCAAGTGCAGCAGGAAGCAGTATCCACCGGCCACCTCCTTTCTCTATCCACATTCTGTAAACAGCATTTCTATAATCACTCTTGTTTATTGCCCATTTACTATGGTGCCAGGTTCAAAGCCAAGCACTTCATATATTTTTTGTTAATTATACTTTCCCAGCATTCCCTTTCCTACTCAGAGAACACTCACAAAGCAGCATGTTTCTGGAATGGAAACCATGAAAGTTGCATATTTTGGATGAAATGGGTGTGGAAGGAAACCCTGCCAAATGCCTCTTAAAGGCTATAACACCTGCTAACTAAAAATAGCTGCTTCACAGCTTAAGGAAAGGATCTGTTCTTTTCTTTCAAACTCTGGCTTGAAAAATCTATCCTCATGAATCAGTTCATCAGCTATTGATTAGCTTCTCTAATTAGCTTCTTTTAATAGCTACAATGGAAAATACAAGGCTGCTTTGTAGAGAGCAAATGGAGGGAGCCTGACCCAGCGTGTGCCTATGCTGCAGGCAGAAACTGTCACCCCACAACGCAAAGCTTGGGAGAAGCACATCAATCCCTTCATCATTCCTTCTTTCATTCAGCAAATGTTTGCTGAGTACAGTATCTACCATCTGGCAGGCACTATTCTCTATGAAGAGAAAAACAGACAGAAGTCTTAAAGAAGTGCACCTGCTTTCATCAGCTCCCAGGTGTGTCTCTAAAGGATGTTCTCTCTGCAGAGAAGTCATAGGTCTTTTGGAAAACCCTGTGTCCTAGGAACAGGGTTCCTTCTCTCCCTGCCCTGTGAGGTCAATATCCCCTCTCTTCTCTTCTCCTGGGTCAAAAATAAGCACACCTTCTATTTGTCCTTTTTTATCCTAATTTCTACTTCTTCTAGGAGAAAGAATTTTTTGAAATTTGTTGCCTACCTAAAAGTTACAAGTCCTACTCTCAAAGAAAAAATGATAGTATCATAGTTATACTCGCCTTATGATTTTCACATGACTCCCAGACTAGGAAAGAACTCAGAAAGAAGCTCCTTCCGTGCCTTCATTCATGTGCCTCTTCCTGACATACTTATTAGACTAAATATTAATAATTATAATGGCTAACGTGTTTCTGGCATGGTGCCAAGAGCTATAAATATATTATCTTCTTTAATCCTCCTCAATATCCCTACAAGGTAAGTATTCTTACCACAATTTCACAGATGATGAAGCCAAAGCTCAGACAGTTTAGATAATTTGCCTGAAGTCTTGAGGTTAGTACACCAAATGAAATCAAACGTTGACCACCGTCCATCCCGACTCACCTTCCTCACATGTAGTAATTACAATCAAAACCTGTCTTTTCAGAAAGGAGGGGGTTAAGAGTTCATCTTTAGTCTCCATTCCTGTCCTGCAACTGGCTTCTAGCTGGACTTTCTACAACCAATCTTGTTGTACTCAAATTCGCTGTATACTGAAATCAGCCACATCTTACAAACATGTAAACCCATCATGTTAACATTCTGCTCAGAATCTCCAATGCTGCTCTTAAGACAAAACATGCAACTTAACAAGCTCCAAATCTCGTGTGATCTTGCCCTGTGTAATCCTCTAGCCTCTGACATTTCTCAGTCTCATATGTGGCCACAACCATCTGAACCCATTTTATTTCCCAGTAAGTGTACTCACAGGCACTCACCTACTCACAGGCATCTGATAGGTTGTTTTCTCCGGGAAACACTATTCCCCATCTCCCCTACTCCTTCACCATACACAGATACACACACAAACACATACATGCCTACCTTTGTTCTGGTTCTGTCTTCCTCTTTCTCTGGTTGTCTGCTTAGCTCTGATATGCTCAGATGCCTCCCCATCCCCTTATACCGGGCACTCCCATGATTTTCCATTATACTGTGTGAGAACTTTCACATACCCAGTGCCCAGCACCAGTCTGGCACAACGCAGGCTCAGAATAAATGCTCATCAAACAAATGAAGAAATGACTGTGGAGGTAGGAGGAGCCTTTCACCCAGCACTCCAATCTCCTCCCTATATTTGCCTAATTCAGACCAACTTGGGACTATCACAGGTGCCACAGATTGGTATGGATATCCATGACATCCACCAGTCACAAGATCCCCTTCTTTTCTATCCTTGGTGGAGCCATGTCTTAGGCAGACCAACCCTTCATGTCACAGACTGGAGCAAACCTTCCCTTGCTCTTCCTTGGCAGATATACCCAGACTGAGAAAAATGAAAAGGCCCTGAATGGTATTCAAAGACCATCTATTACAGGGCAAGGTGAAAGAGATGTATATCAGTCAGGGGTGCTTCCAACTGCAAGTTAAAAAATTCCAACTCAACCTGGCTAAAAGAGGCTTATCCCACACCTGTGAAAGTCCAGTGACTGGGCAAGCTCTGAGCATGTGGCACTACAGGAAGTCACACAATAATATCCTCAAGGACGCAGGCACTTTTCCTTTCTGCACTCCTCTGTCCTTAGCATCAGTGACAGCCTAAGGCTGATTTTCTTCATAGTCACAACATGGAGGCCACAACATGGTCACAACAGCTAGGGCAAGATGGCTGCTTCCTTTATTAAATCCAGCAAGAGAAAGAGACATCCCTTCCCTTGCCATCAAATGCAAGTCCATTTTTTTCAATGTGACTGAATCAACCTAGAACCTGGCCCACTCCAGGACCAACAACAATCTCCAAGCCCTGTAGTCCAGGAAAAGTCCGTGAACAAATTGGCTGAAGTCAAAACACACACAAGATGGTGGGTTCGAATCCCCAGCCCGGGCCCACCAAACAACAATGATGGCTGCAACCAAAAAATGGCCAGGCGTTGTGGCAGGTGCCTGTGGTCCCAGCTACTTGGGAGGCGGAGGCAGGAGACTCGCTTGAGCCCAGGAGTTGGAGGTTGCTATGAGCTGTGATGC
>CAUYQV010153941.1:0-32538 GCA_963574575.1 Galagoides demidoff | reverse complement strand
TCCCCTAATGGACACAAGGTTAGGGCACACAGCACACCCCTGGGTGAAGGGCTCAACTACAACCTGAACTTTACCCTAGAAACTAAAACAGTGTAACCTTAACATTTGTACCCTCATGTAAATGTGAAATAAAAAATAATTAAAAAATATATATATATATACACACACACACAAAAATAAATCTCAAAGCCTAAGCCACAGCCCAGACCCAGTATATCAGAATTCCTGAGGATGAGATGCAGACATCAGTGTTTTATTTAAAGTTCGCCGGGTGATTGCAGCGTGCATCAAGATTGAGAATCATTGACCTGGAGCAGTGCTGCCTCTGTGAGAATCCTTGGGGTTTAGATCCCGTATCATGATCCTCAGCTCCCAGGATCAGACCCTGTTACACCTGCCCAGGGAAGGCTCACTCTGCTACATTCAACTGTGATTCTCCCACGGAGCGAAGGGCTCACCTACCACCTGAACTGTCCCCTTGAGTGGTCACTGTTCTCACAGTGCCGGACAGTTGAGCACCAGGAGAGAAGCACAGAACCTCCACGAGCACAGCACCCTCACTTCACGGCCCCAGACCCTGTTCTCACCCAGGAGAGAAGCACAGAACCTCCAGGAGCAGCGCACCCTCACTTCACGGCCCCAGACCCTGTTCTCACCCAGGAAAGAAGCACAGAACCTCCAGGAGCAGCGCACCCTCACTTCACGGCCGCAGACTGTTCTCACCCAGGAGAGAAGCACAGAACCTCCAGGAGCAGCGCACCCTCACTTCACAGCCCCAGACCCTGCTCTCACCCAGGAGAGAAGCACAGAACCTCCAGGAGCACAGCACCCTCACTTCATGGCCCCCAGACTCTGTTGTCACCCAGGAGAGAAGCACAGAACCTCCAGGAGCAGCGCACCCTCACTTCACGGCCCCCAGACTCAACTTGACCCTGTACATCCCTAATCAGCTGTACCTCCCAGTCTCTGCTGTAGCTTTCTCAAAGCTGCTGCTCTTCACACCTCAGTTGTCACCCTCTCACCTCCCAGTCTCAGAAGATGAGTCACAGAGGACGGGTCATGCTGTCAATGCCTAGACTTCCTGTGTCTCCATTCTTCTAAACAAATAGAAAGTTGCATCCCCCACATCCCTCTGCCACGCTCTGGAGCCCAGTCACCTGAACCTCTGGGGAGACCTCACTTTACTGAATTTCCTCTCATTCCTTTCTTTTCAGCATCTAATTGCTTCAAAACTCCTGCTTCCCTGCAGTGCTGTCTGTCTCCCCCATCCCTTTGTGTCATTCTCAGAAGACTTAGGGGCCTCTATTTCTTTGCCTCCTATTCACTCCTTAACCCCCTAAAGACTGGGCTGTACCCCACTTCCCTGAAACTGCATCCCCAAAGATCCTATCTTAATTGCCAAACCTGGTAAGGCAATTTCATTCCTAATTTCACTTTACCTGCCTGTGACACTTGACCCTGGGACCACTCCTTCTTGAAACAATCTCCTACCTTACATGACTGGCTTTGAACACTGAAACTGCTGATATCCTAAGGTGAGTATTTTTTGTTTGTTTATGTTTTTGGTTTTTTCATACATTTGTCACAAACTCTTTTGTCAGGAGAATCTGACCTTAACTGTCAGGAGGCTGTTTGTACTCTTTCTTTATCCCATATGCTGTGAATGTTGACATGTTTTTCTACATAGGGGTTAATGTCTTTGATAACTGGAATTGCTGTCCCTAACCCTTGTAGGGGAGTTACAAATACAGGGAAATCTATAAATTTCTGAGTTCCCAAATTCAAATCCCAAACCTAAGTCTCCTTCCTGCAGCCATCCAAACCCCTTCCTACAGCTGACTGAGTCTCTGTGGCAGCTCCACGGGGTGTTTCTCTAACTCAGCATATTCAGAGCAAATGCCTCGTCCTGCAGCCAGCCCACACTTTCTCCCCTCTGGTGTTTGTGACCTCAGGAGCTACCTGTACTACCGCAGTTATCCAAGTCCAAGTTTAGTGCAACTCTACTCCCACCCTCACATCCAGTCCTGCTCCTTCAACCTCCCAAATCTCTCTTAAAGGTGTCCACTGCTACTCCCTCTGTGGGCGCTGCTCAAGGTCAGGCCCCATCACCTTTCACTTGGAGGTCCATGACACCCTTCACCTGGTCTCTCCACTTCCTGCATTTGGGGACCCTGTTCCTCTGCAGCCCCAGCTCCAAGCCGTCCAGACACTCTTTGTCCTCAGGAGGAAGCATAACCCCTTACCTAGCCTCTGTATCTTTCCCTATCAAACGCCTGCTTATCTAGCCAGGTTCAACCCTCATCATTCCCTATTCCAATTCCACATCCACATGCTTCATGTTCCCTATGCTCCTTGTTCCTCCTTCCCATCTCTCTTTTCTTCCTCCACTGATGTCCTGTGTCACCCACCATATTTCTTCATGCCCTAGACTAGATGTCATTTCCTCCAGTCCTCTGACTCTCTGAGACTTGGTACACAACCCTTCCTGGGTTCTCTTCTGGTGGTTCCTCCATTGCCACATTTGTCTCACTGTTGTTAAGAAAAAGAAGGAAGAGGAGAAGAAGAAAGGATTATAAATATAATCTGGCTCCTTAACAGAACTGCCACTCATGTTTTTGGCATCTTCAAGAGAATTAGGCAAAGAAGCCTCTGCTGGGCAGTCACAGGACCAAGTCGTAGCACACCCTGGGGAGGTGAGAGGGTGGGCTGGAGTTCAGCCTGTTTGCCCCCTTGATGGGTGTCCTGGTAGAAAGAAAGAGAGAATCCATCTCGGTAAAAGAATTAGGAAAAAGAAAAAGCATGATGATAGGAACACTTGTGATATGTAACAAAAAGTAGATAATTTGGACTGAAAGAAAAATGGGAGCTCAAACTGAGAATGCTTAGGGCTCATCTGTGTAACCTAAGGAGTTTGGGCTTTGTGCTGTAGCCAATGAAAGACACATTTGAGGGTTGCTCAGTGGGTAGGGCGCCAGCCCCATACGCCAAGGGTAGTGGGTTTGAACCAGGCCCCGGCCAAACTGCAACCAAAAATAGCCGGGCGTTGTGATGGGCACCTGTAGTCCCACCTACTCGGGAGGCCGAGGCAAGAAAATTGCTTAAGCCCAAGAGTTGGCAGTGAGCATTGATGTCACGGCACTCTACCAAGGGTGACAAAGTGAAAGTCCGTCTCTATAAAAAAAAAAAAAAAGACACATTTTGAGCAAGGAAGTGGCATTGTATTTTAGGAGAAGAAATCCATATGTGATTGGTGTACAAGATGCACTGGGGAGAGAAAAGTCTAGGACTGGAAAAACTAGAGAACCCTAGGTGTGACAAGTTGATGTTTTGAAACGTTAAATGCCTCTCCAACCCCCATACTTAACTGTTAGCTTCTTACTATCATTGTATCACTGTTCCTCACCACAACTCATCTTTTTCTGGCTTGTGAATTTCAAAAGGCATTAACTAAGAAAATGACATGAAGGCTATGTTAACCAGTTTGATGGAAGTGTTTCGGATTGTGTGTGAAAACCCCACACTATAACCCAGAAGTGCATTTATGTACATAGTTACCATTCGATTAAAAAAAAAAAGTCTGGGCATTAGAAAAACAGGAATCCAATAAGAAAAATGTTATAATAAAGGCTGTGTGCATTTTTGCCAGTTATTAGTCATTATTCTAAGTACTATACATTAATTTTCTCATTTAATTTTAATAAAGTAAAATTGAATCTAACTAAATCCAACAAATATTTATTATGCTTCTATGTGCTAGGCACCGTAACAAGTGTTTAAATTATACCCATTGAACCAGAAATGAAACTGAGGCAAGAGGAGTTAAGTAACTGGCATAAGGTGACAACATTAATACGTGGTATACAAGGTCGCAGACAATTAAGTTCATTCATGAATTCGTCCTAGAAAAAGCAGCAGTCCCCTTGGGAAACTATATGCAGAACTCAGCAACCTGCCTACCCTTCGGAGCAATTTGGAACTCTTTCTGGAATGATCATCAGAGCTGTTGTCATACAAGGTTTGACAATTTAAGTTCATGAATTCCTTATAGAAAAAGTGCTACATTCCTCACTGCTGAATAGCACAATAGCCCCCTCATGGCCAGGAGGAGCACTTTGCAGGTGGACATAGTGACATTCAGCAGTGAGTTAGGTAGCACTTTTTCTAGGATGAGTTTGCAAATTTAACTGACCCCATAGTCAACCTTACCCACTTAAGTATTTTGTTCTCAAGTCCTTAACCATTCTACTTAATCATCACCCTATATCGTCACCCAAACGATTTGGAAAATATCTAAGAACCAGCACCCTACGTTAGGGTGCTCCATGTCCACTAGAAGAGAAAAAGTGGCCCTGTGCTAAGGAAAGTAGAACAAGACAGAGAGGAAGTAATTAGGGCCAGCCCCTGACCCTGACCCTGCCCCAGAGAGGGCAGAGCCCTAAAGCTCCAAGGAGAGTGACAAGAACCCTAGATATAAATTCTAGGGGAACACAAACATTTAAACTATAGCAACATTGTAAATAAAAACTTTAAGGGAATATTCTCCTACTATTCAAAAACTATTATCAACAGATACATAATTATAGTTAGATAGGAGAAATAAATTTCAAGAGATCTATTGTACAGCTAAGTGACTATGGTCGATAATATATTTTTGAATAATATAAAGAGAATGGATGATCTGTGCTCTTACCCCAAAAGGTAAGGTGTTTGTCCTTTAGTCAGATTTAACCATTTCACGGTGTATATAGTGCTATATATAATATATAAAAAGACATAATGCTATATATAATAAAAACAGAATGTTATGTCACTTTTTAAAAAGTTTTTTAACTTATACAGTTTAAGAAAAAGTCACTCATGTAATTGACAAATGAATAAATTCCTAGCATATATCTTCATTGTTTCATTTTCAACATTAAGATAAAGGAAAATATCAACCAGTGTTCCTGTTGGAACTAGATTATCATCAGTTGTAACCAGAGGTTAACAGCAAACCCAAGAGTTGGGCAAAAAAAACAGTGGCAAGTATCCTGCATGAATCATTGGCCTCTATTGGAATTGGAGGGAAGCGCGCTGAACATCTCAGTGTTACTTACGAATTTTGTGCTATACATCCTTCTCTCAGTAGAGCTTATCTATATAAATTAATATATTTGTGCATATATAAATATGTTTATATGTATGTGTGCATTCTTTTTTCTTGATGACCAACAATTAAACATATATCCTCACACCACAACACAGATTCACCACTTCTGAATTTAGCAATCCCAGTGCAAAAAGAAACTTCTTTCTTCCCAACATGTAAGTAGCAGTCCAGAGGAAGGCCCTGACTGGCCCTAGCAGGATCCCAGGCCTACATGTCAGTGTAGGTTGCAAAGAACGCACTGCATCAAAACTGGCTGAGCCTGGGGCGTGCACATGGTCCTGGCTGCTGGGCACAGCTCCTCAAAAGAAATAGAGAGGCCAAATGAACAAAAACAACAGAGACCCATGAGAGCAGGGCCTCAATAAATAGTAGCCACACTAATCTCTTACATTTTATTCTAGAAAGAAAATTATCAACAATTTCCACCACTTTGTAGTCCATTGATATTTTAAGATTAAGAAAACCCCAACTCATTTAAATTTTCTCCTTTCCCCAAGGCCTCTACAGAGTTCCAACCATTAGCTGTTTATGTGTTCATTCATTCTCTTAACCAGAATTTATTAAGCTCCGGTTGTGTTCCAGGGACTGGGTTTGCCATAGAGCCTGCTTCAGTTTACTCTGAATGTGATAACTGGCAATCAAGCTAATCACAAGCCCATCTGTTATATTGCAAACACCCTGTCCTGAGTATGGTACCACTTCTTTAAAAAACAGCTTATGCTACCTCAGCTCCAGTAGACTAATTGAACCAAACATGTTCAAAGAAGCAGATTCTAAGAATAAACCCCCAAATGCCAATGCTGTCTGGGAGGAATGAGGGCACCTATGGAATCCCAGGCCTTCTGCAGATGCTGCGAGCCACGGCATGGGAGGGGGCTGGGCTCCAGAGAACAGATAAGTTACACATTGAAAAAGTCATTATAGAGAAGATTCTTACCACAAAGGGCCACTCTATTACATTCTATATATGCTATTATAGTTTTAAAAATAGTCAAAACAGATCTCCTACCATGAGAGAATCCTTTGCATGTGAAGGTAAAGAGTGCGTCCACCCTGAACACCGTCTCTGGGGAAATCAGGTCAGCATCTTCTCTGGAAATGACGGCAGGCTTCTTTTGGGGAGGGGGGCCAGTGGGAACTATGACATGTAGCTCAGTTACTTCCAAACAGTGAACAAATGGCTCTAATGCTAGAAAAAAATAGATCAAAGGGGCTCAGATGTGTAAACCAGAGGCAGTTAGAAAAGAGGTTTTGTTTAAAGGATGTGTTCCGGCAAAAAAAGAAAACAAACTCATGAAGTGGAAGGAGTCACCTCAGCTCACATGGAGAGAGAAAGAACAGGCTGGAATAGTCCAGAAGAGCCTGGGTGAGAGCACGTGTCATGAGAAGAAGATGGAGCCAGTCAGGCCAGGACGACAGGACACCACTGGTCTGGTCAGTTCAGGGCCTGCGTGACCTTCACCTTCACCTCACATCTCCCATTCTTGTTCTTTTGTAAACTCAACTCTAACCTAACAGTGTGTATCTTGAATAGTTTTGGGCAATTGATTTAGGAGATTAACTTTTAAATTAGAAATGTTGTTTGGGGTCATGGATTATATCAATTACTGTTTATTATGGGTCATGAGTTATGATGATTACTGTTGTTTCAGGATAATTGTTAATTACTCTTGTTTAAGATAAGAGTTAGTACGATTCTTGATTTGAACTTTTATGCATAAAACTGTGATTTTGGAAACAGAAGCACAGAACTGTCTTAGAGAGGCTATATTTGCTGTTCTCTGGAATCTCCAGCTTTCTGTCAAAGTTTGATGGACCTACCCCCATTTCTACATAATGGCTGACAGTGACAGGTGGCCAGACCCACCTCATCCAATAACACTATGACACAGGCCAGAGTTTGTACCACTGGCTGGTGGGATGGGAGAAAGACATTGCAGATGAGGGCTAGGGCTGGCTAACTGGAGGCTTGAGGGCCACTTCTGTGCTAGTTCTGAGTTAGATGCTGGTCGTAGGCAGCCACCAATCCTCACAACTTTTTAAGACAAGCATTATTTACCACTGTATTACAGATGAGAACACCAAGACCCAACGAGGTCCATAACTGGCCTAAGGTCACACAGGTGGTAAGTGGCAGAAGGGGGATTCAAATCCAGCCCTCTTCCCATGGGTTGGTTCCAATGAACCTAGAGAGCAAGTACCCAAATCTCAGTAGCCAAAGAGACGGTGGTGCACTTGGGGTCACGTGACTGACGTCCACACTGGGGTGGGGCAGGCCAATAAGCGGGGTGTGAGCAGAGGAGGACCTGTCTGAGTAGAGACAACCACCTGCCCAGTGCCTAGGGATGGAATCAAGAATGAGTCAGTCTTCAGGGAAAAGAGCTGGTAGGGATATGAAGAAAGCAACAGTTCTGGTTTGCAGTGAAGTTTCCAAACTGGAGGCAAGAGCCCCATCAAATTGGCCACTCAGGGGAGGCGGGTGATGAAGAAGGGTAGGTCGGGATGAAAGTTACGTCTCCTCAATAGGCTGCAAGCCCTTAGTAACTTATCCCAGAGTCACTGGCCCTCGGGACTCTGATGGGAATGTACCTCCTTAGCTACTAAGGCTGTGTAAGCCTCTGAGTGGGGCTAAGGCTGCAGGTGAAAGATCTTTAGCATTGTTATCTGGGCCTGTCCATCTAGGGAGGCCACAGAAACAACAAAATCACAGGATTATGTGCTCATAGCTACTCTGTGCCTGGCTCTCTGTACAGTCCAGAGACTCCTTGGTGAAGAAGACAGACACAGCTCTGCCCTCAGGGAGCTCACCGTCTGGTAGAGCAGATGGACAGCAATGAATATAAAAGAAACAGCAATGACTAAAATATTTGCAAGTCAAAATTTCTCAGAAAGGAAAAAACAAGGGACTGAGATGAAAGAAAAAAGTGAGAGGCGGGGACACAGAGCTGACCCTTGAATGGAGCAGGTCCACTTACAGGTGCATTTTTCTTTTCAATAAATACGTTAGAAAAAATTTTGGAGATTTGTGACAATTTGAAAAAACTCATAGATGACCCACATAACCTAGACCTATCAAAAAATTAAGAAATAGGTATATCACGAATGCACAAAATACATGATGTATATTCAGATACTAGGCAATCTTATCATTTACTACCATGACACATACACAAATCTGTGTTAAAGTTGAAGTGTATCAAAACCTAGGCACACACAGACCATACCTAGTGCTATTCACAGTCAAAAGAAATATAAACAGGCCAGGCATAGTGGCTCACGCCTGTAATCCCAGCACTCTGAGAGGTCAAAGCAGGTGGATTGTGTGAGCTCACAGGTTCAAGACCAGCCTGAGCCAGAGGGAAATCTCACCTCTAAAAATAACTGGGGGCATTGTGGTGGGTGCCTGTAGTCCCAGCTACTTGGGTGGCTGAGGCAAGAGAATTGCTTCAGCCCAAGTTGGAGGTTGCTGTGAGCTATGACACTACAGCACTCTACCAGGGGTAACAAAGTGAGACTCTGTATCAAAAAAAAGAGAGAGAGAAATATAAACAAACATACAGATGCAGTATCAAATCTGCATGAAATTAGGTGTAGCACACACTGTCCTCCTTAAATAATCTCAGAGCTGCCTCCTGTTGCTACTGCAGTGAGTTCGAGCCTTCTGAGTGTCCACTCACCACGCAATGTGATGCTGACCATCTCCACGCCAGCTGCTCGTCTGTCCAGTACGTTGCCGATCACAGTGCAAAGTGACCTCTCTGGGTTCTTGAGTATCGTGTTTACTGCAGTAAACCTCGAATACCACCAGAGAAGGCATACACGGTACCACTAGTGATGCTGGAAGGGCTACCAAGCCGCAGAGAAAAATCATAAGCTAGGTCACTACATACCATAGATTGAGGGTGGCAGCTGCACTGGCTGGATTTGAGACAGATGATTCAACTTTTAAACAGACAACATAAAGCCATGGTATCGATACATACAGTACAGTACTGTGGATGTATTTTCTCCTTCTTGTGATTTTCTTAATAACATTCTCCCTTTTCTCTAGCTTACTTTATTATGAGAATATAGCACATAATGCTTATGCAAAATACGTGTTGATTGTTCACATCATCAGGAAGGCTTCTGGTCGACAGTGGGCTATTAGTAAAGTGTTTAGGGAGTCAAAAGTTGTATGTGGATTTTCAACTGCATGGGGTGGGAGGGGGTCAGTTCCCCTAACCCCTTTGTTGTTCAAGGGTCAACTGTACTTTAGATTAAATGCTAGACAAAAGTCTCTCTGCAGAGGGCACAATTGGGTTGAAAACTTGGGGAAGGAAAGACGTTAAACTCCAAAGTAAACATAAGAGCAGGCAGAGGAAACAGCTTGTGTAACCAGCCTAAGGGGGGAAAGTCTAGATGTTCAAGGACCCGAGAGAAGGAGACTGGAGCAGAGGAGGTTAGGGGAAGAAGGATGTGATGATGCTGGGAGGTTAACAAGTGACACGGCATTCAGAGCGCGTAGACCAAACTGGAGAATCAGGACTTTTCCATGAAATCAAAGCATAAAGAGGAGCCATGGAGGCATTTTAAGGTGGGCTGTGGCATAATCGCTTATGGGGAGAGGGTCATTACCCCATATAAACATCAAAATATAATTACACTGTAAATTGGTATCATTATTATTTAACATAAAAAGTAAAATTTTACTGGAAATGAATTAATTTTTCACTTTTATTAAATGAAGCGCCAAGAATCTGTGTTCACATAAATAGCAAGATGAGAATGAAGGAAGTCTTGTTGTAGCCGTGTGAGTCCCCTCTTTCTATGGCATGATCACTTTTGCAGCCATGCAGGAGAAGACCAGAATGGCTGGGGGAGACCATACTACGGTGTAGGCAAAGAACAAAATGTGGAGATAGGAAGACTCCAGGAGGTGGGAGACAGAGTTTACAGATAAAGTCAACAGGGAATCTGGGGATGGAATGAATGAAGGAGGTGAGGACAGGACCCGGGAAGAAGCAGGTTAACTGCCGCTTACTTCAGCAGCTGAGTGAGTAATGGCACAGCTGACTGAGATGTGTCGCAGAAGACAGGTGCATCAGGGATATTTTGAATTGGATACGTCTAAATGGAGACATCCAGGAGGCCATCTGCAAGGCCACAGGAGATGTAAAGGACATTGGAACCCAGACGGAGGATGGTGGGGGGACGTGAGGGTAAAAACTTACCTATCAAGTAAGGTGAACACGATTCTGGGGACAGGCACACCGAGAGTCCCGACTTAATCATTGTAAAAGGTATTCATGCAATGAAAACATTTTTACCCCCTTAATATTTTAAAAGCTCACGGAAAAGGCTTTGACTCCTGGGAGCTGATGGAGATGTCCCAACCAAGAGGATTCTGCAAGGGTTCCTGGAAAGGCGTCTGTGGAGCTGCTGTGCCCCGTGACCAAGTTCACAGTTGCCTTTGTATGGTACAGTGGGCTGTTTTATATCTGTCTTGACTTTAATAAATGCGGATATTCGAATCATAAAGGGGACAATGAGACAAGAACCACAACAGAGAACTCAAACCCTCACAGCACTCTTTATGTTAGGAAAACGTGAAAAATAACCCAAATAACCATCAGTAAGTGCTAGGTTAAAGAAGTTACTGAACATTCCTGAAATATAGTTCAGCCGCTTGAAATTGCTCCTACAAATCTGTATTTCTTTTATCTTCTGGTATGAAAAGATGTCCACAATATTATATGTGGGGGAGAACAGGTTATGAAAACAACATATGCTATATAAATCATGTCATTTTTGTTAAAGAAATTGATAACCATACTGATATGACCCCCCCTCCCTAAAACAGCCCGGAGAACAATATATACACTGACATTTGGATATTAATTGCTGTGGATTGGGGATTTGAGCTATACTTTCTTTTTCACACTTTAATGATTTCTAGATGATTTTTACAATGAGCTCACATTTTTATATGTGTATGCTTTTCTTGCTGGCTTTTATAATCAGAAAGAACAAAAATAGCTATTTTCATTGAAGAAGAGCTAGACAAACAGCACTCTGGACACTTTGGGTGGTACGAGGAAGAGCCAGGCTGGAGGCAGTGGCCACACTGGTGCTGTGAGCAAGACACAGTTGCGTTCATTCAGTTCAGGGCAACCACCTCCTCCCAGCCTCCCTCTGGGCCGGGCTCTGGCTAGACAGTGAGGAAGCATAGAGGAGTCCATCTTAGTCCCTGACCTCACAAGGAAATAGCCGGGCCTTAAACACACATTTATAGAAGATTTACAAGTGTGCTAAGATGCTATAACAAAATATTACAGACCGGGTGGCTTAAACAACAAAAACTCACTTCCTCACAGTTCTGGAAGCTGGAAGTCTGAGATGAAGGTGTTGGTGGGTGATTTCTCCGGAGGCCTCTCCCCTTGGCTTACAGGTGTCTGCCCTCACGCCTGTTCTTATGAGGACACTGTTAGGTCAGATGAGAGCCACATTTAAGACTCTTTTTAATTTAATCACATACCTTAAGGGCTCTGTCTTCATGTCACGTTCTAAGATCAAGGGCTTAAGATCTTAACAGACAAATTTTGGGGGCGGTTAACAAAATTCAAATCATAACAATGATCCACAAAATTAAACCTTCTGTGAAAAGATTCCTATTACTTTTGTGATTTACTATTGATGGCTCTTAAATTTTCTTAGTAAAATCTGAACTGCAGACATTCAGAAGTACCTTACAAACACTTTAATAATGTAAAGATTATTACTTTTATCTTCTTGTGAAATGATTGTGTACTATATGACATAGTCACTTTTATGGTTTACATTCAAGATATTGAAAAATTGACTAAGATGTAGTGAAGAAATGAAGATGTCTTCATTCAGGTACCTTAAAAACTTAGAAAAGAAGAACTTGGAATAAAATCTCTAATGAATAATTTTCTATTTATTAACATAATAGAGCTTTATAACCTATTAATAACTCCTTCATTCACTTGGTATAACAGGGTGAATCAGTCTTAAGTAAAATCAGAAGTTAAAATGCTGAAACTACCCACAAGATTTTAAAAATCCTTTTCCACATATATGTTTATAAAATCCACTCACTTTGTTCAGGAATGCTCAAAATTCATTCTGCTTTAAACAACATTCAATATAGAGGAAAACAGAAAGTATCTCTTAATTGGAGGGAAGAGGGCTTCCCAAGGGACTTAACTGAGGCAACATCAAACATAATACAGCTTCCCTTGGTAACAAAAATTAAGTGGAAAAGAATGACTCTATTTTAAATTAAAAGCAATGCCTTCTCAGCAATATTCAAGATGATGCTGGCAACTTGTCCTCCTTAACCCACATGCACCACCACCAACCCCTCCTGGATAAAACTCCTCCCACACGCTCTGCATCTTTTTGTCCAAGATTCTACCTGAAAAACAAAAAAAGAGACAGCAGGGTGGCAAAAAAAAATAGCCATGTTCTCCACCACAGTGCCAGGTAGACAGACACTCAAGTGGCCTTTAATGAACATCTGTCTGCTTGCTCCCTCTCTGAAATGTATTCCTCCGTCACCTCTTGCCCTTTCTCAACCGTTCCCAAAGTCCCTTTGACAACGTCCATCTCCCAGTCCCAGTCATATGGGATAGATTTCCTTCCCCTCACAGCCCCAGGAGAGAGGTCTATTTGGGGTTAAGTCCATCAGCATTTCCCATCCACTTTGTCCTCCAAGGTTGGTTTAAACAGGAGCACATTAGTTAGAACAAAAAATATGTGGAAAAAGTGTTACTGAGCCTTGCTGGGAAGGAGAGGCCTCCTGTCTGTCCCAGTACCTGCAGATTACAAGGTCTAGAATTAAAGCAACCAGTTTGTTACCTAAAAGAAAGAACCGGGAGGCAGAATGCATCGATAAATGGAGCTTCAAACTGAAGCCCCCGCCCTGTCCCCTTAGTATCCGACCATTGTCAAGGTGGCACCTTGTTCCCTTCACTGCCTAAACCAGTTTGAATTATGGCCATTTGCAACCAAAAAATTTCTGATTCAAATGAAAAAGTGAATGAAAGAAGTGGTAAGTCAGAAGTGCTGACAGGCGCACCCTGTACTCATGTGCTGTGATGTGCCTGGTGACAGCAGAGGGTACCCCTTCCTCCTTCTCTCCACAAGGTAAAATCAGGTAAATCTACCTGCATGTGCCAGTTCCCCCCATCCTCTTGATGATCGATTTTCAACCAACATATGATTCATTTTACAAGTATAAATTCCCAGAAGCAAATATCTGATCCCAGCACAACTTTCTATCCCCCCTTCCCATCACTACTTGCTGTATTTGATTATTTTGACATAATTGTGTAATTTCACAAAAATTGGAGATGACACGATTTATTGTCTAAGAGAAAAACAATCTGTGTATTAGGAACTAAATATGTATAAGCTCATTAAGCTCCATAATAACTCCATGGGAAACATTATAGCCATCTCATTTTATAAGTGATAAGAAAAAGATTCAGACAGTCTGTGTAGTTTGCCTCAGTGGACACAGCAAGTAAGTTGTACAGTTGAGATTTCAGCCCAGGTCTAATTGCTAAACCTGTGGTTTTGAGTTATTCACTATTATTCAAATTTTTTACATGCCATTCTGTCAAGTGATGGGAATGGAGAAGAGAATCATTGCAAGGTTCTTTCCCTCACTCAGAGAGTTTATAGTCTTGGGAAGGAGAAATGCTTGCATATATTAAGTGGTTGAATTACCACAATACATAAAGTGTGCTTTTACAGAGCAATGAGCAAAGTCGATGGACACAGAGAATGTAGCACCTGAGAGTAAAGGAAAGGCTTCTTCATGAGACAGAATGACACTGAAATCAAAGATGAGTCAGCCAGGGAGAAAGGAGGGAAAAGCAGAGGCCACAGGAGAAAGAAAGGGGGCAGCGGGAAGGAAGGGAGGGAGGGAAGGAAGGAGAGAGAAAAGGGGGGACGGGAGAGAGATAGAAAGAGAGAAAGGGAGGAAGGAGAGGGAAGAGGGGAGAGAGAGGAAGGAAGGAGAGGGAAGAAGGAACGGATTAAATATATGTTAATCAACCATTTCATCAGTAAGACTTCTAGTCAACAGTAGGCTATTAGTAACTAATAGGGAGGGAGGGAGAGAAAGCAGCACTGCCTTGAGTGTTCTCAACACCAAGGGTTTGCTGTGACTGAAGAATCAGGGATGGGGTATGGGCAGGGAAGGAGAGAAATAAGAGATGAGATTAGAGAGACCCATTACATAACGGGGGAGGGAATGTTGAGAGGAATATCCATGTTGCCTCTTTTTAACTAGGTTTAGGGCCTGGGGTGGGCCTAAACTGGAGAGATTTGGAGCTGTGTTAAGCATTTTTGCTACAGTCGTGTAAGAAGAATCACCATGGCAGAGAGGTAGGAACGAGCAACCGTGTTCTCAGCAGAAACCACGGTGCGGCAAAGGACGCCTGGCTCCTTGCTCTGGGGTCTGGGCTGCAGCAGGATGCTGCTAAGGAGGGGCGAACACACAGCTGTTGCAGACTAGGAGAGAGGGCAAATGGTATATCGTATATATGGTCTTTAAAACTTGGAAAGCAAACTTCACAGTTTTGGAAGATACTGTTGAAGATGAAAGTTATCAGGAATATTCAGCAATTACTGGAAATTTTCAGATGTAAGGGTTTCTGCCAATTGTAATAGTGTCTACAGATAATGTATTAAGGAAAATAATGGTTCGTTTAATTATAGCAGAAATCCAGGTGTTAATCTACCCCGTAGGCAAAACTTTAAAAAAATGACAGTTTCAGGGTATAGAGAGCTTACCCCCAAGCCGCCTGGGTCTGGCAAGCTCTGACGTAGTGAGTCCTCTGCTCTTTAGTAAGCTTAGATCCAATGATGCAATTTCCTAATATAGATAGTGAGGACAGTGAATTTACAGAAAATAAAATTATTATTCTGCCCCTCTTACTGCCTCTACTGTTGAAAGATAATATGGTAATTTCAGCCACCAGCATTTACCTTGGTGACATTATAAATTCTCAGAGATAGTGAAATTAAGTTACATGACTAATAAATGTCACTGATACATATTTTAAAACTTAGAGGATGTACTTTTTGGAAAGTAATTAAATAAGAAAACTATATCTCAAGAAGTAAGTCCAAACTAATGTTCAATATTTTTGGAATATGAGACAGGCTTTTTGAAGTTTCTGGTGGCAGAGTTTAGTTAACCCTGGAACAACACAGGTTGGAATCACACAGCTCCACTTACACAGGAATCCTCACCTGCCTCTGCCGCCCCAGCGACGGCAAATCCAACCTCCCGGCTTCCTCCTCCTCAGCCTACTCAACCTGGAGATGACCAAGATGAAGACCTGTACGATAATCTGCTTCCACTTAATGAATATGAATGTATTTTCTCTTCCTTATAATTTTCTTTTCTCTAGCTTGCTTTATTGTAAGAATACAGCATATAATAAACATACAAAATACATGTTAACTGACGGTTTATGTTACTGGTAAGACTGGTCAACAGTAGGCTATCCATAGTTGAGTTTGGAGGGAGTCAAGAGTTATACAGTTATTTCTGCCTGTACAGGGGTTCAGCGCCCCTAACCCCCACCTTGTTCAGAGGCCGGCTGTGGGGCATTCTGTTCACAATGGAGGTGAGGAACTTGCTGAGAGTGTGGGCCCTGGGACCAGACTGCGTTGGCTGACTCAGTTCTGTTGCTTGCTGGCTAAGTGACCGTAGCCATATTGCTATCTGTAAAGTTAAAATAATAATACCACTTACTACATGGGGTTTTTACATGCAAGCAGAGCTTCATGAATAAACCGTGCAATACATACATAAAGCCATTGTTCCACAAGAGGCCTTAAACTGTGTGGAGGAGAAACAAATGAACATATTGTGGTCTCTGATATCAAGCACTCACCAGTTGTAGGACGGCAAAACCATGAAGAGACACAACAACAATTCACTTTAATAAACATTTATCAACTGCCTAGTACATGTAACTTGCTGTCCCAGGTGCTGAGAGAAAACACTGTACTTCAGCTTAATCTCTGAGTCTTTATCTTATTATTGCATGTATTAACATAAGACAAATTCAACAAAAAGTGCTTTGGAAACACAGTGTTAAGGTACATTATTGCTAGTAGGGGGAGGGGAAAGTTATCAGGGAAAACTTCATAGATAGGTACAAAAATGGTCTGATGCCAAAGATGGGCAGGATTTCAGCATCTCATATGTGAAACCAAAGGCAATTTAGGAGACACAAGAGTTATTATGCCACCAAAAAAAGCTGTAAGTATTTCTATGTCAATACAGTCTCAAAACTGGATATGATTTTTAAGCATCTGAGAAGTATAGATCTGTAAGAACTATTGACAATCAACAAATCAATTTCTAACAGAAACAGACATATCCCACAATTATCTTTCCTTTTTAATTTATTTTTTATTTCAGAATATTAAGGGTTTCACAGGTTTTGTTCACATACTTTGTTTTTTGTACAGATTGAGTCAAAGCTGTACGTGTGCCCTTCACCCAGATGGTGTGCACTGTACCCATCTCTACCTGCCTCCCTGCCCCAGCTCAATTTTCATTGAGATTTATTTGCATGTGTGCACGTAAGTGTTGATTGATTAGTTCCAACTTGGCATTGAGCACATGTGTTTGTTTCTCCTTTCCCATGGTGTTTCACTTAGAAGAATGTTTTCCAGTTCCATCCAGGTTGTCACTAAAAAAAAAAAAAATAGATTGCCATTTTTTATGACTGAGTAGTACTCTATGGTAATATACTATATTTTATTAATCCACTCATGTAGTGGTGGGCACTCGGGTTGTTTACACATCTTTGTGATTGTTAATTGTGCTGAAATAAACATTCAAGTGGAGGTATCTTTTCCATAAACGACCCTTTCTCCTTTGGGTATATACCAGCAGTGGGATTGCTGGCCTACTTTAAGTTCTTTGAGGTATCTCTGTAGTTTTCCATAATGGTCATTGTAGTGGTTGTACTAGTGTGCAGTCCCATCGAGACAGTGTATAAGAGTTACTTTTTCTCCACATCCATGCCAGCATCTGTGGTTTGGGGATTTTTTAATACAAGCCATTCTCACTGGAGTGACATGGTATTTCATTGTATGTCCCACAATTGTTTAATTATTTAAGAACTGTGGCTCAGTTGGTAGGGCGTCGGCCCCACACACCAGGGTTGCAGGTTTGAACCCAGCCCTGGCCAAATTGCCACAAAATACCCAGGCATTGTGGTGGGTGCCTGTAGTCCCAGCTACTCAGGAGGCTGAGGCAAGAGAATTGCCTAAGCCCAGGAGTTGGAGGTTGCTGTGAGCTGTGATGCCATAGCACTCTACTGAGGACGATAAAGTGAAACTCTGTCTCAAAATTTAAAAAAAAGAATTATTCTTTCTGACACTTGCAATAAGAAAAAAAAAGGAAAAGATCATCCTGTATCATTTTCATTCATGCTTTATACACCTAGACATTAGTTCTTTGCACTATTAAATATAAATTATAGAGTATTTTTCTATAATTCTAATTTTAGAGCTTACAATTTTCTATATTATACTTAGAGTTAAATCCTTTTTTTGAATCCCCAGATAATTACCCTCAAACATTGATATATTTGTATTTAGGAATTTCAAAAAAAATGGGCAAGTTTATGATATATATTAAAGTACTTTTTCCTCAAATTGCATCTCCATTGCAGCACCATATGAACAAGTTGGGAAACACTTCCCATAAGTAATTAAATTATGCCCTTGAACATAACATTTATAATTCTTGCTTTAGTGCACAGTAGTAACTTGTTAACAGAGATTCGATCTGGTAAAGGAAAAGTTTAGCACAGTGTTTGATTTTTAGCGAGCTCAACAAATGTTTAGTGAATGAATGAATATATATATATATATATATACACATACATACATATAATGGAGGGAAAATTAAAACTATACTTTGGAAAAAAGATTGTGAACAAAAAAAAACATATGTAATGGAAAAAAATTATTCCAAAGGTTGTATAACAACTAAATAAAAATGGAGAATAACTTTTCTTAATGGCTGTACTTTATGATAATAAATGTAAAAATATTTTTATGTATCCAAATTATGGAAAAATACAGATTTACATCTTAAAATTCATATGGAATCTCAAGGTATTTCAAATAGTTAGACCTGATGGTTTCAATGATGAATTCTACAGAACTGAAATAATGAATGTGTAGAAGAAAGTATTAATGGTTATTTGTAATTTTGAATTTGAAAGATTTTCTGAATCTGATATCAGAGACAGATCGTGATGGAATGGTCAGATATCTAGCTACAAAAAGGTTACAAATTTCTGCATTTTACAACACTATTAAAAATGTTTTCATTTACAACCTAAATACATAATATAATAGCAAACATATGATGAACAAATTATTCATAGTGTTAATACAGGAAAAGTTTTACAAATCAGTAGAAAGGTATGAATATTCATTAATAAGAGAAATAATCAACAATCAATTCACAACAGAAGAAATTTTTTAATCTAATAAGCATAAAAAAGTTAAACTATGCCAGTTATCAAATAAATCAAATTACCAAATATTTCTACCTGCTTTTATTTCTCAGGTTGGATAAGATACTTTTAAAAACCTGTACTTATTCCAGTATGTAGAAACAGTCTTTGATCAAATTCTGGTAGTACTTACCCTGGGAAATAATGTTTTTGTTTTTGTTTTTGAGACAGAGTCTGACTACGTTGCCCTCAGTACAGTACCATGGCATCACAGCTCACAGCAACCTCAAACTCTTGGCCTTGAGCAATTCTCTTGCCTCAGCCTCCCAAGTAGCTGGGACCACAGGTGCCCACCACAATGCCTGGCTATTTTTTTGCTGTAGTTGCTGTTTTCAGCAGACCCAGAGCCTTGGTGTATGTGGCTGGCGCCCCAAACACTGAGCTATGGGCGCCAAGCCTGGAATAATGTTCTAATAAATCAAAATATTTGTATAGACTTGCCCTTCCAGTAGAAGAGATTATTATTAAAGTTTGGAGCACCACCCATATTCCCGTCATCTGTCTGGATCTTCCCCAGACAGCCGAGTGGACTTTCCTTTGAGTGTGGGTTGTTCTGCTGTGCAGTATTCGAAGAACTAGTCACACATTGACAACTGGCAGGAATAAGGAGTGGAGAGCACTATGACTAAAGAACGAGGGTGCCTCCTGATACCCTTTTTTCATAAAGGAAAGACAATAACAAAGAGGATAAAGAACCCAGGGTACAAAGAAGCTCGTGACAATCAGTGGCTCCAGGAACCCAAGGATCTTATGCTGATGATCTCAGAAGGAAGCAGCGAACTTCATGGTGTTTCCTGCTTCATAACCCAACTCTTCCAGAAATCCTGACTTAGTCCCCTGGCAGTGGTGATGGTATACTTGTAAGTGTACCCCTTCCATTATGTTTCAGTTACTGCGCTCCACAACCAAAGTCAAACTAGGGAGCTACGGTAGCATAATGAATTATTCCAACATCTAGTAGCTTAAAACTAGATTTTGCTTGGAGATCTACAGTCTGAGAAGGGCCTGATGAAGCTCATCTCTGCTTTACTGAGTATGGGCTGGGACCACAGGAAGGATGGGGGTTGGGAACATCTGAAGGTTTGCTTATTCACTAGTCTAAGGTTAATACTGGCGGTGGATAGAGATCTTAGCTTGAAGCATTGGCCAGAATGTCTTACATGGCTGGGCTTCCTCATATCAGGTGACAGGGAAACTGTGAAAGTCCCTAACTCAGATTCTTTGCAATGAGAGGCCTTGAGATGAATGTCAAATGGTGACCCATCGCACAGTATCGCAACTGGTACTTAATATATATATAATGTGTGGTATATTTCAAATAGCTGAAAGACAGGATTTTAAATGTCCTGATCACAAAGAAATGATAAATTTTAGAGGTGATCATTAATCAGCCTAATTAGACCATTCCACAATGCATACAGGCATCAAAACAGCACCTACTCCATAAATATGGGGTGTCCTTAAAGTTTGTGTGCAAGATAGCTATTTTAAATTGCACATGAACTTTATAGACATCCTGTATGTACAATTAAAAATAAAATAAAATTTAAATAAAAGGAAGTAGAAACCCCTGTGGATAATAAAACTAAAGGGTCTGGTTAATTCATTATAACTAACAATACAAGAATGAAACCATCTACAAAGCTATAACACCTAATCAGTTTTATAAAGATTTAGTCACTGATTATTCTGGGAGAAAGATTATATTATGAGGAGTAAGAAAACTGACAAAGCTCTAGGCCTTTAATTCATCCTCTAAATTGTATTATGTTTGTCCTGATTGATAGGAACATGTAAACTGAGAAATAAAATCTTCCTGGAGATAATTGTGTGGGTCTCTTACAGGAGCACAGCAATGTTTATTTCAATATGAAAGATACACAGACACTGAAATCTACTCAAATTAACACTTTCTATGCACATAATTATCCTAGGATGACTGCAATTCTCGTTTGATTTGTTGATTGCACATCTTGTTTCTTTATTCTAGGTTTGGTAAACAAAAGCACTGTCACAATAGTTGTATAATTAAAACATAGAGAGTGCCAAGGAAGCAGAGTTATTCTTACATTCTTTCTGTCATGAAAATAAAGGAAAAGGAAGTCTTTGTGTTTCCAAGTGACCAACCCAGGAAACTCAAAGAAATTTTAAATATGAAGGTCAGTCTAGCAATTCCATTATTATGAATTTGGGGCCTGATTGGGAAAAGGATTGTGTATGCAATCTATATGACAATTTGCAATAGAGGATTTGTAAGCCTTTGTATATCACACACACACACATATATCCATATAATACACACACACACACATATATATCCATACAACAGTATCAAGAAACTACTAACAAATAAAATCTAGTAAAACATAAAAGGAAAAATACTGTATGACCAAGCAGAGTTCATCCTAGAAATGGTGGTTTGGTTTAATATGCAAAACCCAATTGATACAATTAATCGCATTAGACGAATAAAGAAGGAAAATCACGTAAGTATTTAATAGATGCAGAGAAAAGCACTTAACAAAGTTCAACAGCCATATATAATATATCTCTGCAAATTAGAAGCAGAAAGGAAGTTTTTAACCTAATAAATGATGTCTAAGCAAGACCTACAGCTAACATTGTGCATAATTGTGAAATACTGAATGATTTTTTTCTAAAATGAAACCACTCTCACCACGTCTGTCCAACTATGTATGGAAGCACTAACCAGTGCAGTAGGTGTAAATAGTAAACTCAAGGTGGAAGGAATAGGAAGAAAGTAAAACACAGGTTACATGACAGTTGAGGCAGAAAATTATTATTATTATTTTTTTTTTTGCAGTTTTGGCTGGGGCCAGGTTTGAACCCGCTACCCCCAGTATATGGGGCTGGCTCCCTATTCCTTGAGCCACAGGCACCTAACCTAAGCAGAAAATTCTAATGACCCTAGATGAATTCAGCAATATCTCAGGCTAGAAAGGTAATTTATAAAAACAAAGCAAATATGCTAGCAGTAAACCATCTGAAAAAAATGTTTGTTTGTTTTTTGTTTTTTTGAGACAGAGTCTCACTATGTCGCCCTGGGTAGAGTGCTGTGACATCACAGCTCACAGCTACCTCAAACTCTTGGGCTTAAGTGAGTCTCCCAAGTAGCTGGGACTACAGGCACCCGCCACAATGCCTGGCTATTTTTTTGTTGCAATTTTCATTGTTGTTTAGCAGGCCCAGGCTGGGTTTGAACCCATATGCCTCAGTATATGTGGCCGGCACCCTAACCACTGAGCATAGGCACTGAGCCTGAAAAACATGTTTTTAATATAATTACAATAGCATCGAAAACAGTAAATAACTAGGAATGTATTTAACAAAGATATAGGAGATATCTACAATGAAAACTATAAAGAACACCTAAACAAATGGAGCAATATACCCTGTTCGTGTATTTGAAATACATAATGTTTTTAAGATATTAATTATGTCCAGATCAATCTAGCAATTCACCACAATTTCAATCATATCCAAGTTTTGAAGAAAATAATGAGCTCTTTCTAAACATTTCAAGAAAAGCAAAGGACTTAGAATATCTAAAGATGTCTTAAAAAAGAAAAAATAAAGTTGGAAAATTTAAACTGCCTAAAATTAGAATACTATAAGTATTGTAATCAAGACTGCAATACAGGCATAAAACTATGCCAATAGGTGAACAGAGAGAATAGAAAAAAAGAAATATTAATAGATTCAAAATTTTATGATCATTTGATTTTCTTTTTTTTTTTTATTAATTGATCTCTGTATACATTGATGCAAACATGGGGTACATTGTGCTGTTTCATATACAACTTGAAACACTTTCATCAAGCGGGTTAACATAAATTTCATGTCATTTGGTTAATCATTGTATCAACACATTTATATTCTAGTTCTAGAAAAGTTCACTTGTACCAGAATTTTTCTTCTTGAGGGGCTCTTTTATCTTGGCTTCCTGTTACTTAATTAAAACTGCGTGAAACCAAACAATTGCCACTCTGAATTCTTGGTCCTCGATCACCAAACCTTCAATAAACTCCTTGAATCTCTATGACTGTGCCTTTCAGTTTAGATGATGTATTTCACTTCAAAAAAAGAATGTAACATTTTGGACTCATATAAAGAATGATGATTGTGGCAAGGCGGTGGGACTCATTGCCCAACAGAAGTGCTGATGAAGACTGAAGTGGCAATACTACTTTTTAAATGTTATGCGCGTTCATTGTAATGGAACCATCTCTTAGAATCACATTGCGTAAGTGTCTGGAAATAATAGAATTATGTAGGAAGAACTTGGCTTCTGGGTTTAGCCACGTGTTTTGTTTTATTTTGCCATCTAGAGTAATGTCGGTGATTGAAGACAGTTACCTGGAAATTTGCAAATCTGGCCATGGTATGTTGACTTTACATCATCAAGATATGCATTATTATTATCAGTCCTTTCTGGGCCCCATGTTGTACGAAGTAGGTGAATTTGGGGTGAAGGTAAAATGTGCCAAGACACAGATCCTCCTTGCTTTGCCCAGGATGTTTGCCGTCCTTACCTGAACTTCTCCTCTCTCCACCCTCAGCTCAGTAACAGCCTAGACACGTCTTCTGGAGCCCATCAAACTGGTTATGATGAGAGATCTGAAAAGTTTTCTCCCGGTCTGCAATAGAAAGTTACAATTTTTTTCACATCTATGAATAAGATATTAGCCCTTTTTATAAAATACTTGCTACAAATATTTTTCGTAGTTTGCTAGAAATTGCCTCTCAATTTTAATTCTTTTAAATAAACTCATATGTAATTAAATCAGACAGTTTATGTACTGTTAAATCAAAAAGTTATTGTTTATTTTTATTTTTTGAGACAGAGTCTCACTACCTCACCCTCAGTAGAGTGCTGTGGCATCACAGCTCACAGCAGCCTCAAACTCTTAGGCCTAACCGATTCTCTTGCCTCAGCCTCCCAAGTAGCTGGGACTACAGGTGTTCACCACAATGCCCAGCTACTTTTTGGTTGTAATTGGCGTTGTTTGGCAGCCTGGGCTGGATTTGAACCCTCCAACTCCCGTGTATGTGGCTGGCACCCTAGCCACTTAAGCTACAGGTGCTGAGCCAAAACGGTTTTTACTTTGTGACTTCTTTCATTGTTTTAAGCTTGGGATGTTCTCTTTTTGTAACACTGGTACTTTATACTCTGTATTTTCCTCTAGCTCTTGATATAATAATTTTTAAAAACAACTCAATACTTTTTTTACTTCCCGAGAATTTGTGTTATGGTATAGGATGGCATGATCTTATCATTAGGATAAGATATTAGGAAAGGATAAACTGGCTTCTTTTCTTATTGGGTAACACTATTTACTGACTTCCACTCTCTCTTCATCGTGGATTACATATTCATATGCTATATTCCTGGGTCGTCTATTCTGTCGCACAGACTCGTCGTCAGGCAGGTTATTCTCATACTATAGTCATGCCCATTTTAATTAGTATTAGTAATTGGTATTATGTAATATGAATAGGGCTGACATTCCAACAAGGAGTAAGAATTCTGTTGTATTTACGGTGATGGATATCCCAATTATACTGATTTACGAATTATATGAATATATTAAATTACCACATGTACCTCAAAAATACATACATCTTTTTTCTTTTTTTTTGAGACAGAGTCTCACTATGTCACCCTCAGTAGAGTGCTGTGGCATCGCAGTTCACAGCAACCTTCAACTCTTGGGCTTAAGTAATTCTCTTGCCTCAGCCTCCCAAGTAGCTGGGACTACAGGTGCCTGCCACAACACCTGGCTATTTTTTGGTTGCAGTTGTCATTGTTGTTTAGTAGGCCCCGGGCTGGATTCGAACCTGCCAACCTTGGTGTATGTGGCCAGCACCCTAACCACTGAGCTACAGGCAGCAAGCCTCAATAAAAATTTTTTTTTTAAATTGTCAAAGGATTTGAAGAGACATTTCCCTGAAGAAATTATAGAGGTGGCCAAGAAGCACATGGAAAGATACTCAGCAAATCAAAACCACAGTCAGACAGCGTCTCCCACCCAGTAAGATGGCCACTCTCAGACAAACAGAAAATAAGAAGCATTGGCAAAGACGCGGAGGAATTGAAATCTTGTGCACTGCCGGTAGAATTTTGATGCAGCTGTTATGGAAAACAATACGGAGAACCTTCACAAAATTAAAACTAGAGTTACCATGGGATCCAGCTATTCTATCTGTGGACCTATCCCCAGAAGAATTGAAAGCACGGTTTCAAGGAGATATTTGCATATCCACGTTCATAGCAGCTGCATTATTCATAGTAACCAAAAGGTGGAAGGAAACCAAGGTCCGCTGACAGATAAATGGCGAAACAAAATGTGGTGTATGCAGACAAGGGACTATGATTAGCCTTCAAAAGGAAGGATCTCGTTACAACAAGGGATGAACTTTGAGGTCAGTATGCTAAGTGCAATAGTCCAGTCACCAAAGGACCGATAGGAGACATAATCCCATCCATGTGCAGTACAGAGGGGCGTCACTCACAGACAGAAAGTCGAATGATGATTGCCAGAGACTGGGTGGAGAGGGAAAAGGAAAATTGTTTAATGGGTGTTGAGTTTTAGTTTCACAAGGTGACAAGAGTTCTGAACATTTTTGAGCAATGACATGAATATACTTAGCAGTACACTTAAAAAGGGTTAGGATGGTAAACTTTAGTATATGTGTAGTTCACCACCATTTTAGAAGAATGCAACATATTTTATATAAAACCTGTATTGTGTATATGATAGACTTTTAAGCACGAAGAATCAGATTTTATTTTTGAAATACTCCTTTGCAGCCTCTTCCTAGTAGGCATATATTCGTAGGGTTGTAATTGTAAGATATTTGCATTGTGAGTGCGATTTACCAGAAAAAAGCTTCTTAACTATAACTTTGTTATTAACTTACGAAATAGTGTCACAAATCCATTTGCTTTTAAACATCTATGTAGTTTCAAGATAAACATATGTACACAGTTTTAGACTGATTTTTGTACACAGCGAGGAGCTGTTTTTCTATATATTTATTTCAAAACCTCTCAGAGATTTTTAATACGTATTAAATGACCATGCCACGAAACCTGGTTTTGCTGTCTTTTGCAATCTGTCATAAGCTTGGGCAAAGAGCAAAGTAGAGAAAAATAAAAATGGAAAAGGCTGTCATTTTACGCCCTAGTATGAATAAGGAAATTATGAATATGTCTGAGCAATAAGATTAGACCTTTCCACCTGCTACTTAAAGGAAAAAACTTTTTACATTTAATCACATCTAGGCAGTTTGGAATAAATTATATATCCTTCTAATTGTCATCATGATTGGAGCAATCATTATGAATTCAAAAATATTGATCTTGTATTTAGCTTAAAATCTGAATTCTTGTTTGAACTTAATATCACCGTTGCATATTTATCACATTCTAAATGTTACAGGAGACCCAAACAATCTATTTTTTTCTGAAGAACATAACATGTCCTGGATGGGTTTACCTATTTGCCAGAATTTAGCTGCTTTCAAATAAGAGTTTTTAACCAGATGTCCTCTATGGAACTTTTTCACGTTCTAAGAATTAGCATTTAATCTCTGTTTAGCTGAAATTTAGTTAGCGATGTGGACACCTCTGCATCTTAAAACTGGGATTTCTTTGTGGGACACGATTCTTTTCAATCAACTTAATATCCCATCTTGGTCTCTAAGGGACAATAATTGAGTTTAGGCTAGTTTTAAATAGCGATAAGGATAGGGAACACAGATGGGTATTTCATTGATTAACGCTAACCCTGGCCTAAGGCCCCCAGTGTCAGGCATTAGATTAGGACATTACGAAGAGAATGACAGAGTTTTGGGACTTTATTCCTCTCAATAACATTCTTTCACATATTAAGTTTATCCCCCCCTAGGTAGCTACTTTCTCATGCAGAAGACCTTAATCCACTGATGTGACTCTCTCTGCTCTCACTTTGATGCAGCCTCTGTTTACAAGAGTAATGCGGCCTGTGTAAGACAAAGTACTCGGGACAAGGACAACTGAATGAGGCTTTTAGATGCACGGTGATCCGACCTAAAAACAAAACCAACCCACATTGCGAACACACACACAAATCCACCCACACACACGCACGCACAAACACCAACAGCACCGAGGCTTTTTTGAAATGAAGTTATGACGCTTGCCTCCTGAAGAATCAGACAGGAGGATTTCGTCCAGAAGACCCTCCGTTACTGATCTCCTTGTCTGGCACTTTATCTTTCCTTCACCTTTGACCTTCCTTTCAGGCTCTCTTCAAGGCACCGTGAACGTAAGCCCTTGTGGGGTTCTTTCAGAAGTAGGATTGCTGCCATCCCCTCTGGTGAATGTAAGCAGCTGCTGGAATCAGTGACAAGGTTGGGTACAGATTTGGTCTCCTGGCTGGGAAAGAGATTATGGGTCAGTCCCCAGTGCTGGGATACAATAGATTCAAGCGGTTCAGGATTTTTTGGATATCCGAAAAAGATTGCATGAAATTTGTAAAGATCTAACAGTGTAATGCAGATTTCATGTGATCTAAACAGCTTCTACTAAGAAAAACTCTCGGGAGTCAGTAAATGGTGCTTTCACAGCTATGCCATTTTTCCAAGACTGAACTGCTCTGGAATAGTTTAATTTCACCCAAGTATGTGGTTGCTGGATGAAGAGTCTCTTTCATTTAAATGCTTTAGCTGCAAAAGAGTATTCTAACTTTAGAGGATCGCGTCTCTTACACTGTGGGGGCTTAACACGTTTGCTTTAGTAAATTTAGATGATCAGATAGTGTCTTTTTAATTTATGAGAGCACTGGCAAGTTAAATTTTAGATACTGTAAAAAGTCTGATCTATAAATGATACATACGATGACTATATTTTCTTGGCAAGTTACAAGGTTAGATACTATAGAAAACCGGATATATATACATGCTATACTGTGCATGCGTATATTTTTTCCCATAAAAATAAATAGTATATCAATACTTTTATTTAGTCTTCTGTCATCATCTCAACTGTCTAGAGAGAAAACCTCAAAAGAAAATCTTCCATGGGATTTATCTAGGGTTGAGAGAATTTAAAAATTATATTCTTGCTTATAATGGAATTACCAAGAAAGATGTATTATAAGGACATGTTGAATTTGTGAGTTTCTGAAGTTCAGGATACAAATTGCCGAACTGTCCGGCATTTGGATGGAATTCGATATATTTCTTACTGCCTTTCCCTTTTTCTTCTTTCACCTACTTTCCCTCTAATTCCTTTTAATAGAAATCCATGATGGCATTAAATAGCGAGCCTCCTTCGTGATAGTTAAATAAACAAAAAGTCGGAAAGGTCCATTTTTAAAAGATAGAACATTTGGCATCACCAGTACATGTCCCACGTCAGAAAGGAAGCCCTCTGGCATCAAATTAGTGCCATTGTTGCCATTAGGGTCACGTACACATTAACCTAGTGCCCACAAGGTGCATCACTGCTGCCTTAAAGCAGGCTCATTCCACCGAACAGGAATTACTTAAGGACACGGGCACTTTTTAACTCGTCAGAGCTTGTAGTATGTTTTGGAGGCAAACAGTGCTGGTTTATACTACTCTTTTGCTGATTAATTGGCATTCTACTAACTCATTTGTTTGAGTTAATTCACTAAAATTCATTAAGAACACAGCATTGTGGAACAGTGCACACTAATCACATACAGGGCTGCAAATCATGAGCTTCCTTCCAAGAAGACCACCTCATCTGAGACAGGACTCCAACTACATGAGAGAATAATAAAACTTAAAGAGAATTTTTTTTAGGGGGGGGCGTAGGGTGTCATGGCATCATCATAGCTCACAGCAACCTCAAACTCTTGGGCTCAAGTGATCCTCTTGCCTTAGCCTCCTGAGTAGCTGGGACTACAGATGCCTCCCACAACATCTGCCTATATTTTCTTTAGTAGAGAAAGGGTCTCACTCTTGCTTAGGTTGGTCTTGAACTCCTGAGCTCAGGTGATCCACCTGCCTTGGCCTCCCAAAATGGCTCCTGGCTCATGGGTTATAGGCATGAGCTACCACTACTGGTCAACTTCAAGAGGCCCTTCAAAGACCATCTGGTTTTGTGGTTCCCAGATTTTCATCAGTTGAGACATCTTTTTATCATTCCATCTCTTATGGTACCCACACTTTGAAAGATTTGAGAGATCTTTACCCATGAGTTTGGTTTCCAATAGACTACAAAATAAATACAAATAATTCAAGAATAGTAAATTTATTTGGATTAGATAAATCCATAAATTTAGATTTTTATGACTTCGGTTTGGGAGCATACGATGTCACGTGACCCTGTTATGCAGATAGCAATGAAGGATCTGACGTCACCTGATTCCCACCCCCCTCCCAACCCCTTTAAGATTATAGAATTAGTTTGAAGCAGACTTAAAACTAGGTTCTGGGTAGAATCGAATCGCCCAGTCAGTCTAATCATAGTTTTTCACAGAAAAAGTGGCGAGTGTGGTCATAATTCTTCACTTCTGGAGTAGTGGAATCCTTCTGAGGGCAATGTGTTCTTTATATACAATTCATCTTTTCTTTCAACTGGTGTTGAGAAACTCCTAATGACTAAATTCTCACACCAATAATTACGACAAACAAAAGCATCATGGGCTACAACCTCTGACACTTTCACATGACTTTCATCATTATGAAGATTGGCTTTTATGATATTCATATGAGTTTGACCTGAGCCAGCAAAAGCCAGGGAAATCGATGAGAGAGGAAAATTCAGCCTTAAATCTCAAGTCCCCCCTGGGGCCGCCTACAGCCTCTGGGCAGCCAGGAGCTTGTATGTGGCTCGTCTGGGACACAATCCTGAAATAAAATGAGGTGGCTGCTGAAGCTCAATCCTTAAGAAAAGAAGAAAAAGAAAAAGTTTCCCTTTGGTCCATTCAAGTTACCACCTAAGCCAGGGTTTTCATTGCCGTTTAAGTCTCAAATGAAAACGAGTCATAATGAGGCAAAAATCTGATACAGAAAACAAGGCAGTTGGCCTGAATTCCTGAGTTAGATTTTTTTTTTTTTTTAAGTAATAATTTGCTCATCTCGTGCTGGTAGGTTCGATCTCTTGCATTCTCTGGCAGTCAAGGAAAAGTTAGCTCAAGTTTTGTTCCCTCTGCCATTAACAGATGGCATGCAGATCTAAGCACAAGCTGGGGCTCCCGGGCCACAGGCAAAGGGTGAGGGCCGCTCCCCCGTGGACACCCTCAAAAGGCCCTAAGCTTGAGTAGCACAAATGAAAAGGTCTAGTGCTGGTGTTAATTACGCAGAAACCACACAGAAAGTGCTGCCTGTTACTGAGTTGAGAGGTTGGGCATCTCTTCTTCCCCAGATAAAAGGCTTGATATGAAAACATTTTGAGAGGACAATGAAGTGAAGATTAGCATAATCTTCTGCAGTATCCTCAGTAAGCTATCCATGAGTGAGCTGCTTTCTTCTCATTCCTTCGGCTCTAATGTCTGGATTTAAGGAATGGCATTGTTAAGAGCAGGCTTTGTCCTTAGAGCCTGACAGTTGTGTTTTTCCCGCCTTCATGTGATCATCCCAGTTGCTGGTCTCCTGCTCTTGGGGGAGGGAGACAATGGCAGGAAAAATGAAGTGTCAGTTCATTGACAAAACCTCTCTGTGCTCAGTTATTCTTAATCCAGACTCTTCAGGGCTTTTTTTCCTTCGCTTTTCTTGTTTTAAAAAACACTCTCTCACCCATGCTTTCTGTTTGAATAGGGGAAAGTCCCTTTAATATCATCCCGAAGAAACTGTAGAGCAAGGAAGACTGGACTTGGGGGTTTAGGCAGCTTTAAGAGAAAAAAAAATTCGGATTGGGTTATTTTCTCTGTAGTTCAATCAGAACATTAAACGGCCATGCTTGAATTTTGTAACAAAACCGGGGTAGCTGTTAAAATAGTTATTCAGATGTCTGCAACTCATAAAGCCTTGATTGTGGGGTTTTTCATGAGAAGAATTTAGCCACTTGCACAATGCAGCTTAACCGGGTCCTCTCGGGGGCTGGTCCGGTGGCTAATGGACTAGTTTGTTGGCCACTTTGATCCTGGCTGCCCTGTTTTAAGTCTTGCTATGACTGGTTAAGCTCGTGCTCTGTAACCCCGGGGATAACTTGAGGGTGCTGAGTGTCATGAGGCACGGTCCCCAACATCAAAATATCAAAATAGGTCTGGGGTCAGGGAACTCAACAGGCCCCCGGAAGCTCTTCACGTTTACAGCTGGAGATGGTCTCTTATGTATTTAGAATTCGTCATTAGGATTCCGACAAAGAAGTGCAGTATGGGATTGCTGCAGGGCAGGCTCTTTGAATCTTATTCCTGATTTAAAAAAAAAACAACAACAAAACCTTAAGTTCTGGCTGCTGACAGGAGACAAGGCGAGTACAAGGAGTGCATTAAAAAGCAGCATTTGTCTACTGATGGCTGTAGAAGGGTGAGAATGGCGGAGTTTTGAATTTGGGTGAAAATTCTAGAGTTTCTTTGTTATAGCAGAAGGATCTGGGAATTCACTGGTGGTGTTTAAAAACCTGGAGAGCCTATTAGTATGGATATCTTAAAAGCCTGGGTCAATTTGTTGACCTTTACAAATTCCACCAGATCCAGTTTTGGCTTGGATTCCTTTCTGCATCAAGACATCAGAATCGTCTAAGATCGTCTTTCCTAATATGAATCACTTTGACTTCCTCTGATTTTTTTTTCAAAAGGTAGCTCATGCTGCTCCAGACTAGAATTGAAACCAAGGTCAGGTATTTGATGCAACCAAGATCAACCGGGCTTGAATCAGAAGTCTGAGGCTGCCATTGTGCCAGGTAGTGACACTAAAGAAGAAAGGAACTTTGCACGTCACCTGACAGCTGTGGTGTTGTGATACCGAACTGCGACTTTGAGCCGAAGGCCAAACCAAGTGACTGCATCATGAGATTTAATGATTTCTGTGGAAGGAGCACTTGATGTGAGCCAGACACTCCTGGCAGGTCCCAGCTCAGTGTCTTAATGGCTGGAAGACTAGCCTTTTGCGACCATTGTTCCATTATCTGTGTAAATGGTCATCTCGGTGGCAGCACACAGTTCTGTTGAGAAGATTAAAGAAGGTCATGTAGTTTAGAGAAATTCGAAAACTGTAAATCTCTTTACCTACATAAAGTGGCATTATGATACTTTAAAAAAGTTTCCCACTAAACATTTACTCACTTTTCCTGAACACTGACTATGTACCAGGCTCTATAAGACACAGTCCTTGCCCTCAATGCAGTCACAGTCTACTAGGAGGTAGACAGAAAAACTTGGCAACAGCGAGTACTATAAGCTAAGGAACTCTGTCCCTGCCAGCAAGTATTGGTTAAGAACCTACCATGCACACTTCACACTGCCCCGTGCAGAGTAGTTTGGCGGTGGTAGTGACTTATTGAGAAGTATGAGAATCTGTATAGGAAGATAAGATGTATCATGAACTCCCCTCCACACTAATACAAAGCAGTAAGAGGTAAATGCCAAAAGAACAGAGTGCATGACAAGTGACAGCCCTAATTTCTAGAGAAGATGGGATGTGGGTTGCCTAAGTATGAGAACTCTTTGTACTGTCAGAGACTTCATTCTATCTCCTGAAGGCGTTTAGCTCTGTCTGCTCTATATTATAGTAATGGTAACTATTGTCATTACTACTTCTGCTAGAAAGCCCCAGAGACCATGTTCTTATTTTATTCCATGATACTTAACAAATGCTCTGCATAGAGTTGAAACTTAAAGA
>CAUYQV010153940.1:0-35016 GCA_963574575.1 Galagoides demidoff | reverse complement strand
CTTTGGTTTTATGTCTTTCTAGGTAAAATAGTGATTCACAAACTTTACTAACAGTAGAATATTAAAATTAAAGGGGGCCAGTAGCTTTTACCATGTCATATTGTTGCATAATTTTAATGCTAATATCTAAAAATTATTATCATTATTATTATTTTTTGAGACAGAGCCTCAAGCTATCCCCCTGGGTAGAGTGCCATGGCATAACAGCTCATGGCAACTTCCAACTCCTGGGCTCAAGCCAGTCTCCTGCCTCCGCCTCCTAAGTAGCTGGGACCACAGGCGCCCGCCACAACGCCTGGCCATTTTTTTGTTGTTGTTGTTGCAGCCATCATTGTTGTTTGGCGGGCCCGGGCTGGGGATTTGAACCCGCCACCTCGGGTGTATGTGGCTGGCACCTTAGCCGCTTGAGCCACAGGCGCCGAGCCAATATCTAAAAATTATTAAAGTAAATTTTCATTGGGAAAAGAAGAAGCATATGTGAAATGTATTAATATTTCATAATCTATTTGATATTTTATGTCACATACACCAATGATGGAAAGTAGCATAAACAACAATTTTAATGCATTTTACCATAACCATCTCTGTCTGACAGTTTTTTGGGGAACCAGTAAATTATTTAGTTCCTTCCTCAAGTCTGAATTTCTTTTATACACTATTTTTTACATGAGAATAATTACTTTCTATATATATTTACCATAGCTTTGAAATTTTCAATTTTAGCGAGTGATACAATAAAGAAAATATTTCCTTTTTGTATGTTTTTCTGTTAAAGCAGATGTGAAACAAAACGGGAAAAAAGAATTAAAATAGAACCCTGAGTGAGATGGAGAATGTCTGCAAGAAGCTGGAGAAGTTTGGGAAAAATTAATATTGAATTTTGGGATTGCACTCCGTAGCTGTTATATAATACATGGACAAGCAATTGATGCAGGCATTGTCCTATTCTGAGTGACTCTGACATAAAGTTATTACTAAATATGTTATCACCATAGAAACAATTTGTTAAAACATTTTCATTTTCAGGTGGTGCCTGTGGCTCAAAGTGGTAGGACACTGGCCCCATATGCCAGAGGTGGCGGGTTTAAGCCCAGCCCTGGCCAAAAACTGCAAAAATAAATTTAAAAAAATTTTTCATTTTCAAGTGAGTATTTTTTTCAGGTTTGTTAGTAACAAAGGTCAATCATATTTCCTCAAAACATGGACTACATGAATAAATATATCACTATATGGTACATACAGTCCTCCAATATTTTCAGTGCATAAGGTATACAGAGTGTTGGCTTTGAATGTAGAATATTTATACGAAAGGAAAAAAACATGGATGCATTAGTAAGAAAGCAAAATCTATTTACAAACTTATCTTTGAAACTATATTTTCTTTTCTTTTCTTTCTTTCTTTCTTTTCTTTTTTTTTTTTTTTTTGAGAAAGAGCCTCAAGCTGTCCCCCTGGGTAGAGTGCCATGGCTTCACTGCTCACAGCAACCTCCAACTCCTGGGCACAAGTGAGTCTCCTGCCTCAGCCTCCCAAGTAGCTGGGACCACAGGCCCCCGCCATAACACCTGGCTATTTTTTGGTTGCAGCCATTATTGTTGTTTGGCAGGCCCAGGCTGGATTTGAACCCACCACCTTAGGCGTATGTGGCTGGCACCTTAGCCGCTTGAGCCACAGGTACCAAGCCAAAACTACATTTTCTAATTTTGAAAAAACTTACAGACAAACCAAAGTGGAAGGACATTCTACAGAAGACCTACCATGGGTATTCAACCTGATTTTTCTCTTCTGTACATTGGAAGAAAAGTTACGTTGGCCCATGACATCCTTCCATGGGCAGCAGGTTGGACACCTCTGAACCAATACTCTCCAAACACCATAAAGTTATGATGAACAAAGAAAGACTGAAAACTGTCACACATTAGAGAGGTTCTAGGAGACACGGTTAAATGTGATATGTTATCATGGATTTTGTTATGGAATAGAAAAAGGGCACAGTCAAAACCTTAGTCACATCAAGTCTGTAGTTTATTGATGACTACCTCAGAGTTAAATTCTTGGTTCTGATGAATAATATACCATGGTTATACAAGATCGGTAAGATTCGGAGAAGCTGACTGAAGGATATATGGTAATTCTAAGTATCATCTGTGCTACTCTTCGGAAAATCTAAAATTATTTGAATGATTTAAATGATTGCCTTACATTTAATTTGCTATCTAGTACTGTGATTATAGCATGTGAGAGCAGGTTCCAAAGCCCCTTTTCAGAATATGACAATGATCTTGGAAAACCCATTTCTCTATTGGAACAAGCTGTGTTGGTCTGTGTAATTCCTGGGGGCGAGAGTTGTCTTACGGTAGTTTACCATTTACTGACAAACCAAAAAATATTTTCTGTATTTCTTCCTTGAAGTAGAAAAAGTTGTATGTGAACCCAGTTCAAAGACAGTAGACAGGTATGATTTTAGAAAGTAAACACTGCCATTAGGAGACAATTACTTAGTATTCGAAACTTGTCTTGTGGCATTTGAAATCACAAATAGATCGTGTCATTATGTGTGCATATATCATCAAATTAACAAAAAAGATACTTGTCTCAGCTAACAATATGGCTCTTTTCACAATGATATGTTTAAATGGGATTGAATAGGACTAAATCAAAATAACTTATATGGAGGCAAGAAGGAATATGTACTCAATGACAAGGGAAAAAACAATAGAACAAACAAACACAAAGCAAAAATAGGGCCAAAGGAGCAGAGACTGGGAAAAAATAGAGTAATCCTACTAACTGAAAAGTCATTGGAATATGGCAGACCATAAAATTAGGTTTTAGGGGTTAGGGAGATATTTTGATACATGAAACAATAAAGCTGAATTTTTTTTTTTTTAATATGGGAACATTAATTTTAATATGGGAAACATTCCTATAACTCCACATGCCTGCCCTGCTCAGATACAGAAGAGAGCAGAGACAATACCATTAGCACATGCTCAGACTTAAGGGGATGGTGACATAAATTTCATGACCTGCTGGGGTCCTGACCTAGGGGCAGGATCCTTTAAGACCTGTGGCAACCATGGTGAAGGATTGGGAAAAAAAAAAAGTACAAGCAGCAAGAGATAGAGAACAGAGCAGGCGTCCTCAAACTACCATGGGCCACATGCAGCTCGCCTAGGACATTTATCCAGCCCACAGGGTGTTTTTGCCGCTGCTGCCTGTCCTGCTTAGCAGCTGACTCATCCTGGGGCTGCAGTCTGGCCCTCTATCAGTCTGAGGGACAGTGAACTGACTCCCTGTTTAAAAAGTTTGAGGACACCTGGAATAGAGTTTTAAAGAGTGGGTAAAGGGGTTCACTGCTAGCTTGTGGGGCTTCAGCAAATGGCCCTGAGTGCTTGTTACACCCAGCTTTTATTGAAGGCTATTTTCTCATTTGACCCAGAAGGTAAGCTGAGGAAGGGAACAAAGATGTCAGCAGTTTCTATGAGTAATTATGTTAGTTCTTATTCTGTTTATAATAATTAACTTTATTGAGAAATCCAGAACCTTAGCCTTGTGTGGGGTCAGCCTCCTGTCTGTGGTCACACACACAGATGCTTAGTGGGGTGTTCATCCCCAGTAATTTACTGCAGAGTAAAGTGTCACTGGCATCAATCCCCTCTGAAGAATCAGTGGAAAAGAAGAAATTTCCCCTTAACTCCACCCAGAGGTACTTCTCTCTGGGGTTAGGGTACAAACACCCCTACCCATATTTCAGGGCTTGAGCTGTCCCCTTGATCTCTGCCATGAACGTTATACAAATCCTGATGGTTATTTGTTTTGGAAGGTTGTTGACTGTTGACTGGGCAGCGGGTGACCTGGTTAATGTTCCTTCCCAGGCCTTGGCACACAGCTTCGTTATGGCCATTCATTCAGAATGCTTACAGACCCAGCAGGGGAGTTTGTGAGCTGTATCCCTTACAGGCCAGGCTTCCAGTAAAAGCAGAAACTGCCCAGACAAGTAATTCAACTGTTATATTAAAAGTAAGCTAGCTAAACTGTTTTTATTCCACCTTGCTCAGCTTCTTCCTCTGTTATTCCCCTCACTGGGAGTGTTTGCCAAAAATGGGGTATTTTGTCCTCATTCTCCCTGCATTGACCAAAGCACTGAATTGAGAAGTAATCAGATTGCTAAAAAAAAAAAAAAAAAGATTAAGGAAAAATTTAATAATGTGGCTTTTCATTGCCTGTTATGTTTGGGTGAAACAAAATGGACTAATTCCCTAAATGTCCCACTGACCACATGAGAGTACTGTCCTAACCATGGCCTTTCCTGTATCCCAGTCACTGGGCAGGAGAAGAGCAGGGAAGGATTCTCATCCCCTATACACAGAAACTGGCACACAGGGAATAAAGCTCATGCAAATTTTAGCCCTATATTCCAGATTTTCTCCTAAGGAAACAGCAGGAATAAATATGAACTAAAATGCCAAGTTTAAGAACGTATTTCAGTCTTTAATTTGGTGTATTAATGTATTGCACACATTTTGAAAATAGGACATAATTTATACCAACCATATTTTAGTTAAATATCATACTTGCTTGATTGTAATTTATAGAAGTACAAGAAAGTGTATAATGCATTTGATAAAAAAAAAATACAAACAAGTACACCATAAATCACAACAAATGAGCTCCCTAAGGCCAAAAGACTATTTCAACATGAAAACATTCAGCATGGAAATAGTGCTTCTGGCAGATACGATGGAGCAAAAGTATGTTTCAAACTAGATTTAATAATCTGGTTACTAAATTTCTTATGTTTTGAATCATTTTTTTTGCCATTTTGCTCAATAACAGGAATATATTTTAAAAAGCTTCTAATTTTTTTATCCCCTATTTAAAAATATTTCTCTTTTGCTGCTAGGAATTGTCATGTCGGACTGTTTTCCTCTTAGAATTTTCTCAACAATGTGGCTTTGCATACACTTACTGAAGATTACTTGGCGTATTTTATAATAACTTTTGCATTATTGAAAAATCATTTCTGCTATTCTTTTTATGCCGTTTCATCTTAAGACTGTTTATATTACGATTATAATATGTGAAACGTGATGGCAGTAACTCTTCATGTATGTTTTATTGCTTCTAAAAAGCTGATGGGACCGTAAAACTTGCAGTCTTTGATTTGGGTGTCAGCCATGGATGGTGGACACACACACAGTGGTCTCGGATTTTTGTGCAAAAGGACAAGTAAGAGTTTCTGGAACAAGGGAGATCTCCAGGGAGTGCCAAGATGGGTAAAGAATGAGTCCTGAGGCCTGTGCCCTTCTTAGGAAGTTGATAACCATCAATTCCTTTTGAGAAGGTTTTGGCTGGAGTCCCACATGACCTAATTTCACCTCCCTTCTTTTCTGAAGTCTGCCCCCTAGAAAATGTATTGCATCAATGTAAAGGGAGAATAAAAAAAAAAAAAAAAGGAAAATAACTTCACCCATCCTTTCTCCCAGGATGCCGTTTCCTTCCACAGTTATTTTTTTTTAATTTATTCTATCATAAGCCAAGTTTCAAAAATATGTTACATGGCATAACATTTCAGATGTTGCTACAACTTCTTGTGTGTACTGCAAATGGAGGAGGAGAGAGCACACTCCCAAAGACACAGCCTCTTAACCAAGAATAGTCACAGTAGAGCCCGTCTTCGCAAAGCTTTGCCTGACTCCTGATTCTATTATGGACACCTAGCTGCAAATTAATCTATCCTTTTAGGAAAAGCTCATTTTTGTAGCTGACGATTTTTTTCTCATCTTCAAAGTTTAATGACCAGGTGGGAAGACTTTTTGTGAATATCTCTGGTCCTTTCAGAAAAGAAAAAAATTGCATGGTTTTAATCAAAACAAAACTAGTAAGTGCACCTCCTCACTCTGTGAGGAAAAGTGACTTTCAAGCCAAGGTATCCCTTATTACCCATTCCCATAGGTTTTAATCCATCTCAAAGTGCCATTTACCTTTAGTTCTTTATTAGACGTATCGTCTAGACTTCTTTGCAACTAAATATATAGACCCAACCTCTCTAGTATTTTTCTTGAATAACTTTGGTGAATTGTGTCATTGAATTTGCAAGATTTGTTCTATCCAGGGGCAAGTTCCCCAGGGTTCTTTGCTACATGGGGAAGTCACTTTGTTTCTGCCTTAAACCTCTGACGTTTATGCTGAGAATTCTGGCTTCAGGAGTGCTAAAAGCAGAAATTCCCAGCAGGGATTTCATGCCCTTCTAGTCACATTGTCAAGCCAGGCTATGGAACTTATTACACTGGATGAAAACTACTAAACACAGTGATCCTGAGAGTTGCCAGCAGAATTTTAGATCTCCATCAGCACATCACAAATCCCACTGAACTTAACTTTATCAAGATTCTGTCAGGACCTAGGGGACCCTTGGCTTTATGAAGGTTCCCTGAATAATTGGCCTGAGAGGCAGATTAATTGGAAAGAAGGCATACACACATAAACGGAATCACTCAGAATGAAAACCCAAAAGTACGGGGGAAATTGCCATTTTTATATTTAGTTTCAACAAAGTATTGATAGTTTCATGGAAGTGTGATCGGGTGAAAGGGTTAATGTAACCTGAGTGGGGAAACCGAGCAAGGCTTTTCACTCTGTGACGATTCTCCTTGGCCTTTCTGAGCAGATACTTTTTCTTTGTAGGTGTGGGGCTCTCTCTGGAATGCAGGGCTCATGACCTACAGGGTAGGGCAGAAAATTTCTTTATGACAAGTTTTTTTTCCATTATTTTCAATTATTAGGGGTTGAAAATAGTTGTATATCTATATAGCGTACGGGTGATGTTTCGATACAGTCATACAGTATGAATTAACCAAAGCAGGGGCACCCATCACCTTATCATTTCTCTGTGTTAGAAAGATACCATTCGTCTTTTTAAAAATATATTTCAACTTCTTATTAACTATAGTCACTTCTTCATGCTTTCAGAAAATTGTTCATTTTATCTATTTTTTTTGCACTCACTAGGCATCTCCAATTTATCAGGCCCTTCCCAACTTCCCAGCCTCTGATAATCCCCAGTTTATTGTCTCTATGAAATAAATTGTTTTGTAATGTAATTCATCCTTCGTATGAATGAGAACATGCAAGACTTGTCTTCCTGTGCTTAGCCCATTTGACTTAGCATAATGGTCTCCAGTTTCATCAATGTTGTTGAAGTGGCCATATTTCATCCTTGTTTTGTGGCCTTAGACTATTCCGTTCTGTATATTGACCACAGTTTATTTGTACATTCATCCATTAATGGACATGTAGGTTGAATCTAGATCTTGAATACTGTAAATAGCACTGCAGTAATCCTAGAAGTGCAGACATCGTTTGATACATGGAATTCCCCTCCTTTGAAAAAAGGCATACAAATAAATAATATGTTATGTAGCCTGGCTTGACAATGTGATTAGAAGGGTGTGAAATCCCTGCTGGGAATGTCTGCTTTAAGCTCTCCTGAAGCTCTCCTCATGCTAGGTCATGAGAATTCTGCTTTTAGGTTTGGGAAGGCTTTTGTTTTTTAGAGACAGAGACTCACTTTGTCACCTTTGGTAGAGTGCTGTGGCATCACAGCTCACAGCAACTTCCAGCTCTTGGACTTAGGTGATTGTCTTGCCTCAGCCTCCCCAGTAGCTGGGACTACAGGCGCCTGGCACAACGCCCAGCTAGTTTTTTGTTGCAGTTTGGCCACGGCTGGGTTTGAACCCACTACCCTCCGTATATGGGGCCGGTGCCCTACTCGCTGAGCCACAGGCGATGCCCTTGAGGAGATTTTTTACACTGTTCTCCATAGTGGTTCCACTGATTTACATTCCCACTAACATTGTACAAGGGTTCCCCTTGCTCCACATCTGTACCAGAATTCAATATTTCCTGCCTTTTTGACAAAACCATTTTATCTGGGTCAAGATGATATCTCATTTCTCTGATAATTATTGATGCCGAGCATTCTTTTCATATACTGTTGGCCATCTGTATGTCTTCTTTTGAGAAATACCTATTCAGATCTTTTGCCCATTTTTGAGTTAGATTGAGTTTTCCTATTGAGTTGCCAGAGCTCCTCATATACTATTTTAGTTATCAATTCCTTGTCAGATGAGTAGTGTGCAGAGATTTTCTTCCATTCTGTAGGTTTCCTCTTTACTTTCTTGACTGTTTCCTTGGCTGTGCAAATTCATTTTCCTTGATATGATCCTGTTTCTCTAATTTTGTTGAGTTGGCTGTGCTTTGGGGTATTATTCAAGAAGTCCTTGCCCAAACCAATTTCCCAGAGCATTTCTTAATGTCTTCATTTAGTAATTTTGTAGATTCAGGTTTTATATTTAAATTTTGAATCCATATGGATCTTATTGTTGTACGTGGTGCAATATAAGGGTCTAGTTTTCCCTTTTCTGCACATGGATATCCAGTTTTCCAATCACCATTTCTTGAAGAGACTATCCTTTCCCCACTGTGTGTTCTGGCACCTTTGTGGAAGCTAAGTTCACTATAGATATGTAGACTTATTTGGGCGTTCTCTTTTTTGTTCCATCAGTCTATGTGAGTTTTTACATGCTAGTCCAATGCTGTTTTGGTTACTACAGCTCTGTAGTATAATTTGAAGTCAGGTAATATTATTCTAGGTTTGTTCTTTTTAGTTGTGAGAGCTTTGGCTATTTTGAGTCTTTTGTTGTTCCATACAAATTTTGAGATTATTTTTTCTACTTCTGTCATGAATGTCACTCATATTGTGATGGGAATTACATTGAATCTGTAGATTGCTTTGGGTAGTATGGACATTTTAACAATATTGATTCTTCCAATTCATGAGCATGAATTCTCTTTCCATTGTTCTGTGTCCTCTTCAATTGCTTTCATCCATGTATAACAATTTGTGTTATAGAGATCTTTCACTTTGATTAGGTTTATTCCTAGGTATTTCCTTTTGTTTATTGCTATTATAAATGAGATTAGTCTCCTGGTTTCTTTTTTAGATTGGTTACTGTTCACATACCGAAATGCTGCCAATTTTTGTATGTTGATCCTGTATCTGGAATGTATCACTTCAGATGGTTTATTTTTTGGGAGTGGAGTCTTTCAGCTTCTCTAGATATAAGATCATGTCAAATGCAAACACAGAGCATTGACTTTCTCCTTTCCAATTTGGATGCTGTTTGTTTCTTCCCCTTGGTGGGTTGCTCTAGCTAGAACTTCAGGTACTATGTTGAGTATCAGGAGTGAGAGTGGGCATCCTTTTCTTGTTCTAGATCACAGAGGAAGGCGTTTCAGGTTTCCCTGTTCAGTTTGATACTAACATTGATTCTGTCACGTATGGCTTTTATGTATGGTTGGTTTTTACCCAAGATATTTTCAGGTTTTATGGCTCGCTTTTGAGAAAAAGGGCTTTGCTTTCCATGATTCACTTTGGGGAAGACCAACTCTATTTTGCATGTCTAGCCTCAGGACCGAATACAACTAGGACACAGGAAGGCCAAAGAAGGTCAAAGAAAAACTTTCACCTCTGAGTGTAGGTCCAAGGCCTTCATTCTGTAGGATTTTCTGTTCTTGAACCAGTCAGAGCCCAACATTTAGGCCTCCCTGTGGATAAGAATTGAGATTTTTCTCTTCAAGATATAAATCAGTTCTATCCTGTACAACAAATTGTATTTTATAGGTTAAAATTACACTGAATACATGTACACTTTTTAGGAACTCTTAGTGTTTTGCTCTGTGTTATCAATTGTCGGGATTCCCCTTATTGTTGTAAGTGATTGCAAACAACACATTCTGTCCATTCTTACCCTGGAAAAACAAATGCCGTGTAAGTGTAAAATAGTATAGTAGTACTAACTCTAAAACCTTCTTGGTGTTTTAAAGCATTTTAATCAGAAATTTTCTCTAATTGTTTTATTATTAATAAAATATTTATGAACTCTGTGGTCTGAATGTTTGTTTCTCCTCAAAATTTACATGCTGAAATCCTCACCCTCAAGTTGATGATGATAGCAGGAGATAAAGTGTATAGGAGCTTTAATTAGGTTAGAAAGACCCTCGTGGATGGTATTTGTATGAGGGCCCTTATAAAAGGGGCTTCAGAAAGACACCCCCCCCCTTTTCTATCATGTGGGGATATGGCTGTATCCTACATAGAGCTATCTAGGAACTAGAAAGGTGTCCCAGACTAACTACCAAATTTTCCTAAGCCTTGATGTTGAACTTCTAGCCTTCAAAACTATGAGAAACAAATGTTTGTTGTTTATAAGCTGCAGGGTTTAAGGTATTGTGCTCCAGCTGCCCTATAAGACTAAGACAATAATGGACATAATTAGTCAAATTAAGTCTGTGGCTATTGAAAGCTCTAGATATACAATCACTCTGTCTTCAATAGCTTATTTGAAACATCTCATCCAATTTTCTCCTAATTTTTCTAATAAAAAGCAGGTAGACCATTTTTAAGCTTTGATGTGAATAATTACTTTGGAACGGTCCCTTTTCTTCACCATACCACTTTTGCTGTTGTCTTTAAACAGTTAAAACGTCCACTGTCACATAATGCCATCAGAAAACCCAAAACCCAAATTTACCCACTCTGCATGCCAAATACTTATTAAATTCAAATAGATGTTAAACTCACCTGAGGTGGTGCAGGATTGAAAGTGAACGCGAAATGAGGGTTGCACGGCAGAAAAAAACCTGAATGATGTTATTCCTGATGAAGTACTACAAGAGATAATTGGACCTACTCTTATTTAATTGAAAAGCTTTAGAGGTGAGCTCTTCTAAAAGTAAACTGATAATGCTGAAAGCTTTGCCGTGTACAGAGTTGGTTATTTAAAATTCATTGGGAAGAATATAAATGGCGCATTAACTGAATTACACTGAGTCGCTTTTCAGTTTTTGTTGTGAGCGATGATTTTTATAAAAGAAATCCTGCTGTTTGACTTCAGACATTTGAAAAAGTGTGTATTGTCTGGTTCAAGTGATAAGCATCATAACTGAGAAAAGTGAAATTTAAATTGAACTTCTTTACATAAATAATGCAACTAAATCCTGTCATTCTGAGCTGGTAGATGCCCCCATGCAGTGTGTTTCACATCTTCCTTTTAAGAGAATTAGATTTTTCACTAGTTCTAATAAAATAATACATATTATATTCAGTGACATTTAATTGCTCAATCTCCAAAGAAGGCTTTGAAAGCCACAATTATTTTTTAAAACGATGCTGTATGCCAACCCATTTATTTCCTTCCCATGCAAAGTTGAAAGACACAAATCTCGGAAGACTTGAACGGAATGTTCAAAATGGTTTTCCTTCATTTCTAGTCCCATTGTTGCTGTGCCAATGCAAATGCATTTCAAGTTTAAATAACAAGCCACATGAATAAGTCAGATGCTAAACGGGGATTAGGGCTCACTGGGATGGTATTTTAACCTAACAGGAAAAGTGTCTCTGAAGAAAACAGATATGAAAAAGCAGGAGTGGGGGATTTAAATTAATCATTCTACCAATTTATTTTGTGATAGTCGAGGCATCTGTGAATCTATTTTAGAACATGTCCATGTGGTGTAATTGTAACCCAAGATAATAATTGATTTACTGTGCTGGATGTATGAAAAGTAATTACATTCTCTTAACGGAATCTTTTCATTTGCTTTCTTGGAAAACTGGGTTTTCTTATCCCCCAAAGAAAGATAGAACATAATATCTTTAAAAAGGGAAAAAGTGAATTAAAATAAAATAGAAATAATGTTGCCTTTTTGCCCAAAGTATCCTTATAAACCTTATCATTTCTTCTGTGGAATGGGACTCCAGCACCATACAGAAAAACATGCAAATGCATCAGATAAAATAGATTTGTCTTCGATCAGTAGTAACAATAACATCCTTTGCCCTGTGTTCCAAACATTACCTCCTCCTTCACAACTGTCTTTTTAAAAAACAATCCAAACAAGGCAGAACAGTGGCTTTTTATCTCTACTTCAAATGGAAAATAAACTGTTATTTAGAGAACTCCAGAAGCTTTTCCCTATCACATGATGTTGCATCATTAGCCAGACAACTATGTCAACTAGTTTAATGATTTCAGTTTGAATCTCTGTGTGTGTGTGCTCGTATAAGAGAACAGGGGAGAGGATTGGGGCTGATAGGCACTTTTGTTACATGCACTTTTTTAAAAAAAAAATTGCTTACTTTTTAAAATAAATTTTTAAAGTTGAAAATGAGAAAAATAAACTTATTACTATACCCAAAATTACCTTTCAAGCCAGGACTCTCCCCTGAATTTCAGTATTATATATTTCCCTGAAAATATAGCACATATAGGTGTGATAGAAATTCTTACACATGCTACCTTGAACATAAAGCTAATTAACGTAAAAAAGAGCGAAAAGAATATATTGCTATTTTAGGTAGAATGTTTAGGAAAGAGCTTTCTATTTTAAAATTTGATCTGAGTCACTGAGGGCGGTAAAGGAGCAAGTTCCAACAAATATCTAGAGCGAGCAAGGATTAAAGCTTTAGAGTAAAACGTGAAGGCACATGGGGACAATATCTGTCACTGTCATAAAACTGGCTAATTTCACTGTGATTAAAAATCTCTGTAAGAGTTTTGAGCTGAGAAGAAAAATAAAAGTGCAGTTTCTTAAAGGATAATCCAATGATTGTGTAGAATAAGTTACAGAGGAAGGAGAATGGAAATTTGGAAAGTTGGGAGGTTTCTTCAGTGGTCTAAGTTATAGTAGTGTAGCAGTGACATGGCGATACCTGACCAGATGAAGAATGCATTTCACGTGTAAAGCTAAAGGAAAATTCTTGATATTTGAAGTGTAGAATGTGATAAAAAGAATGGATTAAAGAATGATTATAAAATTTTTTTTAAAACTCTAACAAGATAAATTTTATATTGGGAAACTAAGTATAATAATTTCATCTGTCATGATATGGTACATTTTAAGATTAGCATACGCTCGTTTTTCTTGATACAGAAACAGTTGAGCCTGTAAAATATTTTTAATTTATTAGTGGGAAGGTGGGATGGAGTATAGCTAGAGCACTTTCTGAAAACATTTAATGACTTTCTAACTGTAATTTTTTGCTACCATGCATTCTAGATAATAGGATACTGCTTGAATGTATCCAAAATGATTATAAAATACTTAGGTTGAGCAATTTGGTACCATTTATTGACACAGCAAGGTTGGCAGGGCAGCACCTAGGAGTGGGGCTTAAAAATATAACCATTGACATTGTCTTTCTGCGCCTGACTATTCCACTGAATAGACCTCTGGGTTCATCCATGTTTACTATGGAATCGTATTCCATCGTGTATATAGTATAGATCACATTGTCTTTATCTGCTCATTCCACTAACGTACACTTACATTGATCCCATAGCTTATCTGCTATAAATAGATGTGGGAGGGCAGGTTTATCTTTGACATACTAATTTCATGATAGCCATGTTATGTAATGCATATTCTATCAGCTATGCTTCCTCATTCTGCATATAGATACATTTAATAACATCAGGCTTAATACATGAACATACAATTTTACTTTGATTTAAAATAAATAAGTGAATACATTTGAAAAATAAATAGACACTGATTTTAAAAATGTCGAGTGTTCGTGAGACATATGAATGGAGATGTCAGTCACCAGTTGGATATATACACTTCTGGAGTTAAGGAGGTATACATTTTGGTCTCCAAGTACAGATGGCATCAAAGCCACAGGAATAAATGAGAGCAAGGAAATTAGAGATAAAGAGAAGAGAGCCTAGCTCTGAACCCTGAGATTATTTCAATTATTTGCGATTAAGAAGATGAGGTAAATCTAGCAAGAAAAAGCAGGAAATTGGTGAACTAGCAAGAAAAGCATGGCCATGGGCTGTCCCTGAAGCCAAATGAAGAAAGGATTCCAAGAAACAAGGTACATGTGCCAAAAGATGCTGCAGCTCAGATGAGCTTGCAGGTCAGGGAGTCTGGATCTGGTGCATTAGTGTTGTTATCGGAGTTCCTGAAATGATTTAATTTGGAAAAAAATTGAAAAAAGAGCTGTTGACTCTCACTCTTTTTAATGTGAAGACACAATCTTCTCAGGTGAGTGCGAGTCATCGTGTAAAATTCTATGTGGGAGACAGTTTGAGATGTGCCTTAATGGATAAATAAAATTTGTGACCAACAGTTCCTATAAATGCATAAACAAAAGTACAGGACATAATTAACAGTCTGTGTGAAATAGAACACGGGATACGGTAGTTGTGATAGATGGTCAATGAAGTTGGCCATCCTTCTTTTTCTTCTTGGTGTCTCCATCCTCCTCTTTCCATGGAGAGATGAAGTCTCTTACCTCTCCCCACTACCCACTTTGGTAGCCCTGTGACTTGGCTTACACAGTGGAATGTGCTCATTCCCTTAGAATTATGAGTCGCCATGTACCATGTAAAAAAGATTGACCACCTGCTATGCCATGAAGGATTTAATGTTAGAAGAAGATAGAGGACCCAGCTGGTCTCCATGTTCAGTCTCCCCACCATACTGATAACCAGGCACATCATAAAGGCATGTTAGAGTCTCTCATCCAAACTAAGCTGTGCCATCTAACACTATAAAAAGAATCAAGCCAAATCTAAGGAGGCCTGCTCAGTTCCCAACCTGCACAGTAATGAGCAGTGAAATGGTCGATTGAAGCTATTAACTTCTGAATGGTTTATTATACAGAGGGAAATAACTGACCCAGTGGCTCGTTATGAACTCTATAAAAATATCAATTAGATTGTGATGAGCCTGGAAGATATCCTTCATGAAAAATGAGAGCACTAATTAAAGGAATTGCCCTTTATTATATACCTCTGTTTATGGAGTATTGAGTCCAAAAATATCCCGGAAGTTCAGAAGACACAAAGGGGGAGAAATCACAAAATTAAATATCAAAATAGTAGTTATTTGAATTCATTCTTAAGTATAATCAGGTCTACTTAGTACAATAACACTGAAAATAGCATACAAAAATTTTGGATGATAAAGAGTTGAGGATAATCTACACACAGTTTGGGAAAATAAATTAAAATTTTGTGAGATAATACACTCACTGTATTATCGTCAAACATAGTATGGCTCTGTTTATATAAATTTAAAAGTTATTGAAGGTGATTGCCTCTATAGATAAATAAAAATGAGACTTTTATGAACATTTCAGAATATATAAAGGAAAGGATTTTTTTAGGAATAAGCAGATTTTATTGAACTGTATTTGTTGAATGTCATCTACAAGGTAATTTTTCTGAGACTTTTCTTATTTTGACTCTTCTTCATAAAAAATGACCCTTTTCTCAGAATGAAAACAATATTGTTTTCCTACACAGTGCACTGGACTGATGTCCAGAACTTGTTTCCTGAAGGTATATTACTACCTACAATTGTCATACTTTAAACCTGCAATTTTTATATGTTATGAATTCATGTATCTTATGGAACAGCAAAATTAAACATAATTGCAACTTAGACTTTTGTTATTTTTGTATAGACTCTATCAATATGCTGTCTCAAAAAAGCCTTTTCAAAACAACCTTAGAGTAACTTACATTGCAGTGGTCATCTCACCAGAGGGAATAAATCAGTGAAAAATGATGAAATATCATGTTTCCTATTGTTCCCAACAAATTCTGACAATCAGATTTTAATTTTGAACAAATAACTCACAGTATTCATATAGTCCACAGCTCAACTGGATAAAAATGAAAACTTAATTTTAGTACAATTTAAAAAAGAATCAAGGTGATCCTTTGGCAAAGAGGAAACCACTGACGACTGACTTGAATGGAGTATATTAGACTAGCCAACATTTAATAAATTGCCATTTTCTCAGTGAAACAAATGGCAACAAAATGGTGTCCGGATTTATGAGAATATGGTATCTACAAGGAGAACCAAATTAAGAAGGTAGTATTTATTTGATTGTCTGTAAATGGGATGAGAGCTAAGGAAATGTAGGGCATTTAGGGGCTCAATAAAGAACTGAAGTGTTCTGTCCCTTACATCCCATCCTTTATTTTCCAGAACAAGGGCATTTCAGGGACAATACTCAGTATAAGTGATGAATATAGTTTGTTTCTGCACTTTCCTATCAACTGGAAAGTGCTCATCGCTCCGATGTCTGCCCTTTTCCAGAGACAAAGCAGAAGGCAACCACCCTCCCATAATCCACAAATGATTTCCATACTGAATGACTTTATTCTTGCCATCAGAAGATGTCTGATTGGAAATTCAGTGTTCTAGTTCCAGTTGCTACTACACGTTCATCTGAGTGGTCAGGGAAACTGTGTCTTTCTATATCAATATTTGGCATCAGATGCTACATAAGAATATAGTCGGGCGGGTTGCTTTAAAGTGGATGATGTTGCTTATAAGTCATATTCCTGGAGGTCATATGATTCCTGAATAAACCTGAGTAAAGTGGGTTTTCTTTGATTTTTCTTTCTTTTTTCTTTCTTTCTTTTTTGTTTGTTCGTTTGTTTGTTTTGTTTTGAGGCAGTGTCACTTTGCTGCCCAGGCTAGAGTGCTGTGGCATCAACCTAGCTCCCAACAACCTCAAACTCCTGGGTTCAAGAGATCCTCCTGACTCAGCCTCCTGACTACCTGGGACTACAGGAGCCAGCCACAGTTTCCAGTTTTTTGTTTGGTTTTTTTTTTTTTTTTTTTTTTTTAGTAGAGAAGGGGTCTTGGTCTCGCTCAAGCTGATCTGGAATTCCTGAACTCAAGGAATCCTCCTGCCTTGGCCTCCCAGAATGCTAGGATTACAGATGTGAACTGCTGCTCCTGGACTGTTTTGTTTTCTTATAGTCTAAAATGGCACAAGTTGCTCCTCACACACATGAGATGATGAACTTATTATGTCAAGATCGTTAGCTCATAAAATGAGCTTGCTTTAGTGATACATAATGATGTTGGCTGGATATTCACCGTTTTGAATATCTCGTCTACCGGCAGAGAGAGAGGAAGGAGAGGAGAGAGGAAGAGGGAGAGAGATCACAGTGTGCCGTTCTGTGGCATCTGCTGTGTCCAAGAGACTGTGATAAACTGATCACCAGTTAGAGTCCTTTTCCTTGATCCTAACAAGGACTACCCAGTTAGAAGTAAAACCCATTTCCTTTCTGAAACAGAACCTGATGACAGTGGCTGACACAGGTCACGTGAATCCCAAATCCAGCTTATTTTCGCTGCCACGCTGCCTATTGACTTTTTTGCAATCCCTTTTCTCAGCCACCTGACATTATTCTGCCTTCCTACTAAGGTCACAATGACCTGGCGGCTTAAAATGTATCTTACTACAATTTAAAAAAAAAATCATTTCGGGAAAGCATGGCCCCGATTTCTTACACTAAGCTTTCTGTATTGATTTTCATAGAGGCTGCTATGTTCTGAAAGCATTTGGTGATGCTTATCTTCGACCCTTGCGCAGTATTATCATGTGGCCAGTCTTTGGTCACTTTTCTTTTAGACTCTGCTCTCTCTCCTTTCTCTGTCATATTTAAGCCCATTATTATCATGGAACCTTCAGATTAATATCACATAGTATCCCAACACCGTCAATGACCCCCTATACTTACTTTCCTTGAGATTTTCATCTTATTTGACTGTCCTGGTAATCATTTCCCTATGATCCCCAAATGGCAGTGATATTTGAAAAGAATCTTCTATAAGAGATGCGATTCTTCTTCTTTAACTTTCCATGATTCCAAAGGCTGGTGCTTTGCTGTGTAATGCAGTTGTTTAAGCACATGGCTACTGAACAGTTGAAATCTGGTTAATGAACTTGAGATATGGTATAACTGTAAAATGCACAATGGAGTCCAGGAAGAAAAAATCAAGAAGAATATAAAATATCTCATTTATGTTTTACATCAATCACAGGTTGAGATAATCTTTTTCTGCTGTGTTAAATGAAATATATTATTAAATTAATTTCATCCAATTATTTTATCTCTGAAATGGGACCAATACAAATTTAACATTACATTTGTGGTTTTCTTCTTATAGCCCACATAAAATTTCTATTATGATTTACCTTAAATCACAAAGGTATGGGCAGTACAGGTGGTCTGAGATACCAAGAAAATAGCCCCTGCAAGGCTGAAGGGATAGAATAGGGCAGGAAAATTATTAGGAGCTTCTTTCCTATTAGAAACCGCTGGTAAGTGCCAGAGAGTTAGCAATAACTCTTCACGTAGCCCACCTCAACATGGAAGACTGCTGATAATTGACCACATTTATGTCTATTTCCCTGAGACTATAATTCTGGAGGCCAGAGAGGGGGAATTTCATATCAAGTTAGCACCCGCATATACTAGTCTCGCCATAAATACACAGTTCACTGAATTGAATTAAATCATAAAAAGTAGAACATCTGCAAATCCGCAAGATGAGATTTGAATAGTAAAAGGTCAAATGTGATGTATGAAATTCTCATTCTTTCCCAAATCTTCCCCCTTCAGTAACGGCACTGCTATCCTCCCACCTGTCCCAGCCCAAAATAAAATGGACTTGATGGCTGCATTGCTCTCACACCCACACCTGACCTACCATTAACTTCGTGGATGATAACTCTGCGTCAGCAGTCCATCCACTTTCTCTATAGCTTCTACTAACTTTACAGTTCAAGCAATTGTTCCCTCTCGTGTGAACTTCTGCCCTCATGAGTCTCTCTATTTCAATTCCTTGTCCTCTTAAATTTGTTCTCCACAGAGTAGCCGGGGTTATTTTTTTAAAGTGGCCGTCATCACTTTTTATATATTACCTAAAACCCTCCTAGGGCTTGTCATTGAATTTGGATTAAAATCCGAACCCTTTTTGCCAGTTATCAAGGTACTGCAAGTCCTAACATCTGCCTAATTCTCTATGGTCAGGTCCTGTCATTGTCCGTCCAGCTCATGATGGTCAGGCCTCACCAGGCTCTGTGTTGCTTTGACATAGGGCCTTTGCTTTGCTGCCCTCTCTGCTCCAAGGATACCTCTGTGGCCAGTTCAAATGGTTTTTCCTCAGAGAGGATTTCTTGCAAATTAAGAAGACCCTTCATCATCATTTCTTATTTTCTTTTCATAAATAATTTATATATACCTGAAACTATCTACATCACTTAGTTTTTTTTTTTTTTCTTAGTGTGTGTGTCTCTCTCAGCAAATTTCATTCCCATTACACTATGGATATTGTCTTATAGTCTGTCTCGTTTCCTTCATATTCACAGCAACTTCAATGATTCCAGATATGTGGGTGGTGCTAAAAAGTACGAGCTAATTATGTAGAAAAGCCAAATGAAATGATCAAGATATAAAAGAGGAATTCAGAAATGCAATTGAAGTGCTCAAAGCTACCAAAACGACTCCTCATCTTTTTAATTTTGGATGACTCACTGTGTCCTACTGGATTTGAGTTTTATATGCTGTTGTAAGAAATATGGTTTTAGATGTTAACACTTAACATTGAATACCACTAAGAGGTAGGGATTAATTATATATAACAATAACTTATAGGTTTGTTTATGTCCTTTGAAACTAGAACCAGTTCTATCAAAATGAAAAACAATTTAGGACATCCATCTCCCAAGGATCTCCTTGACTGACCTTATGGGTAGCTAAAATGATATTGCCTGATTATTCAGAGAGGGTATTGACTGCTATGTTATATTTTTAGAGTAAGTAAACTACCTGGTCAAATATTTAGCCCTTTCTGAACTGACAGAAAGGCCTACCATTAAATATTAACCTCTTATCTTTAGCAGTAATGGTGGTAAATATTCCCTGATACAGACACATACTAAGTGCTAGATATAGTATTAACACAGTAAGATGTGATGAGCAGTACTAGCCTAGCCAGAGAAAAAAGTCTACCAAGTGACCAAGAAGCTGGCAAGGAGAACTGAAGGTGTTTTTATGATGTCACTGTTTAGCTTGTCGGTTTATGGTTCCAAATTACAGTGGCACCCAGAAGGTGTCTGGGAGCTGGGCAGAATCACCTCAATGATGAACAGAAATGAGCACAAGGGCACAAAAATTACATGTCCAAAATAAGTTCTTGCAATAATTGTAATAGAAGCCAAATAAGAAAACCTTGAGGACAAAGGAGAGAGTATGTAATATATTTTAACATTATAAGTAAATACATTAATGACATTAATGATGGTCATCCTTCTCAACTAGAACCAAAATATATACTTATAGTAACTCATAGTTTACAAAATGTTCTAATACGAATTATACTTTTCTCATTGGAGAATCACAATATTTTGTCAAGCAGATAGGGAAATAATAGTGTATTCTTGTTATACAGTAAAAGTTCAGAATCTTGCATGTTAAACAACTGGCCCAATTTACACAGTGGCTCTCGAACAGTGGTTCTCAACTTGTGGGTCATGACCCCTTTTTAACAATGAAAATACATGGCTCAGTGCCTGTGCCTCAAGTGGCTAAGGCACCAGCCACATACACCTAAGGTGGCGGGTTCGAATCCAGCCCAGGCCCGCCAACAACAATGATGGCTGCAACCAAAAAAAAAAAAAAATCCAGATGTTATGGTGGGCACCTGTGGTCCCAGCAACTTGGCAGGTGGAGACCGGAGACTCGCTTGAGCCCAGGATTTGAAGGTTGCTGTGAGCTATGCCATGGTGCTCTATATAGGGGGACAGCTTGAGGCTCTGTCTGAAAAAAAAAAAAAATGAAAATACATTACAGCATTAGGAAGGTTGAGAATCACTGCTCTAGAGCCTTTGTTTGTTATACCACTTATGCAGTACCCTACAAGAGTGGAAATTTCTGAGGAGTGTTAACTGACATACTGAGTCACCCTGATGACCTTCACATTGCTAGCTATGCCCCTAAATTACTGTGGGAACTTCTATCCTACATGCTAAGACATACATAGGTATTGAGCATCTCCCTGTAAAAAGCCTGTTTACATTTGATGTCGTGGTTAAGGCACCTATAATCTTTAGAGATCACTGAGACTTTATCCATATTCCTGTGAAGGAGCTGTGTACTCTTCACATTTGAATAGCATCATCGTTCTTTCAAACTCAAGTGGTTCTGGCAGAACACAGCAGGAGCTAGGACCATAGCCCTCCTCATGGGTGCCTTCTCTTACTCTTCACACTGTACCCCACATTAGGTCTATGAACCCAGCCAAGAACCTCTTTTCATGATACTATTTTTCTCTGGGTCCACTTCAGGGATCACATAAACTAAGACTTATAGAGTCATCTATAGATAGAAAATGAACATTGCCTCTGCTCTCGTGATGCTAAAACCAACCTAAGAAGACATAATTTATCAGATAATGACTGTGAAACACAATCTATTAATGTTGAGGTACCTCAGTGTTTTATTTAACTTCGGTACATATGAACCTATGGAGAGAGGGCATTGTCATTGCTAATATGAGGTGACAAAGGACAAGGAGGATAATAACTGGCCAAAATTGTACAACTGTAGCTGGTGAACCCACCATTCAAACCCAAGTTGACTGATCCACCTCAAAAGATCTAACTCAAGAGCCTTTCCACCTGCGTGGAAATTATTACTGAATTATAGAAAGAGGACACGTAATTATATCATTGGAGAACTTAACATGCCTTAAAACAGATATTATCTGGGCTAATTTACAAGACTGTCTTGACATGGAAACAAAGAAAGACATATAAGGCATGAAAAACTTCATGGAAACTTAAATTGATTTAAACATTTGGTGAAAGGAACCAGTCCAGGAAAGCAGAAGCTTGGCTGGAGGTTTGATTTCCACTGAGTTTTCTATCCTTGGCTTGTAGATGGTTGTCTTCCCCTTCTGTCTTCATGTGTCATCATTGTTTGTGTCTGTGTTCTCATGTCACTGTGCACTGGTCATGCTGGATTAGGGCCCCCTCTAATTTTCTTCTTTAAGTTAGCTGCCTCTATAAAGAACAATCTCCAAATGCAGTCTTGTTTCAATGGAAGGGGATAAGGATAGTTCTAACTTTGCCTTTCACATTGGTTCTTATGATCTAGGGAACTAGCTTTGAAAAATATTATGGAGTCGACGCACTGTGAAATACAGATGAGAAGTCAATACATATAGTATCAGTTTTCAAAAATGAAAGCCCATGAAAGGAATCGTCTTGTAAAGGTAGATCATTTATTGACTAACTCCACCCGACAGACACATTCACATTTCATCCAAGAGACTTTCACGTTCTTGCAAAGAAGGAAAAGTAGCACCATCTTTGGTTTTTTGCCATCTTACAGCCATTATACTTATCAAACTGATCATTGTTTTTTAACATCAGAATATTAACTTATTCATAAGTGATATGTTATTATTAATGATTTTCATTTAAAATATATAAATATATGACTGCTATATTTACTTATGACAAATGTATAAATTTATATGACAAACACATTTTATATGAATATAAATACATAAGAGTCTAAAAACAACAGATACATCAATTAAAAGCAATCAATTAGTATAATTTAAGACTTCAGTTTTTCTTAACGAACCAAGAAGTTAGTCAACTATCATTCTGACTTGGCAATTTGCTTGGTTTGCATCTCCTGGGATAAAAGAAAACTGTCAGGAGTTAAAAACTATACAACGAGGATGCCACGAGGAAGTTGCCAGAGTTAAACAATTCAAATATGGTAAGACACTGATAAGGATAATTGCTTTACAAACCTTATAGTGTCATAAATGGTGAGAGGGCTATAACCATAATAAAAGGTTACTTTCACAGGGAATGCTGTGAGGAATATTCATATGACTATAAATTTAACGTCTATGGGATAGGTTTGGCAACTTCACATTTATGATAATGTCTCATATCTATCATAGGATGGATACAATTACTGAGGCACTAGGGCTTACTCCTTCAATTTATTGTGCTGCTATTATTAATCAACATCCAGCTGTATGATTATAAACATTTAAAATAATTTTTAAGTATTTTCTGATAGTCAATGAAATATGTCAGGCTTTTGTTTTACTCCTTAAGCCAAAGTTTATGATAAGGAGAGTTCCTTAATTTTTTTTTCCTTTTAAATTATCCAAATTTGTTTTTTTATTTAATTTTTAATTAAAGTCATAATTGTATACATTTATGGGGTACTAGATGAGGATTAGGTATACAATGTGGAATGCTTAAATCAAACTGATTAACATAACCATCACTGCATTTACTAATTTTTTGTGGTAAGACAATTATAATTTACTGTTAGTTATTTTGAAATATACTCTTGCATCATGCATATTAGGCAAGGTACCACCTCATGCCCTCCTCCTCCTACCAATCATCTTCCCTCTTTCCCTCTCCCCTCCCCCTTGTTAGGCTATATTTGTGTTTTATCCTTTGTATGAGAGTGTGTTTATATATTGGTTTCATCGTAGTACTGCATACATTGGATACACAGTTTTCCATTCTTGAGATACTTTACTAAGAAGGATATGTCCCAACTCCATCCGGGTAAATATAAATGATGTAATGTCTTTATCTTTTTATGAGTGACTAGTATCCTGTGGTGTACATGTACCACAACTTGTTAACCTGTTCATGGGTTGATGGGCATTGGGGTTGCTTCCATGACTTGGCAATAATGAACTGGACTGCAATAAACATTGTGGTGCAAATGTATGTGTTATAAAATGATTTTTGTTCTTCTGGGTAGATACCTAGTAATGGAATTGTGGCATTAAATGGAAGGTCAACTTTTAGTTCCTTGAGAATTCTTCTTACTTCTTTCCAAAAAGGCCTGTATTAGTTTGCAAGCCCACCAGCAGTGTAGAAGTGTTCCCATCTCTCTACATCCACACCAGCATCTGCAGTTTTGGAACTTTGTGATGTGGGCTAATCTTACCAAGTGATATAGCAAAGTGGTTTTATTTCCATTTCTGTGATGATTAAAGGTGATGAGCATTTTTTCATGTGTGTGTTGGCCATTTACCTGTCATCTTCAGAGAAGTTTCTGTTCAAGAAACAAAGAAATGGGGTTGTTTCTTCTTCTCTTATTGATCAATTTGAGTTCTCTGTGGATTCTAGTTATCAGACCTTTGTCAGAAACACAAGATGCAAAATCTTCTCCCATTCCAAAGGTTATCTGTTTGCTTTAGTTATAGTGCCCTAATATTTTTTTAATATTGTTTAATAGAAAATCATACTATATTATCTAGAAGCTTTGATGAAAAACCTTCAGGTTTGCTGCATTAGGCTCAGTAGGAAATGTATATATATATATATATATATATATATATATATATAATGTTAGAGTTACAAGGTGGATTATATTTAAAATTTTATTTTTAATATTGTAAGATGGCATATCTAAGAGTATATCAGTCCTAAGTGTGTTGTTTGCTGAGTGGAAGAACTCTCTATTTGCTTTTGGATAATTAAGGTGTTAACTTTAATCGCCATTGAAATTCATAATAATAAATAACTAAATTCCAACAAAAGATTTTGGACATGATTTTTTACTAGAGAATTTAGTTAAGAAATAATGTATTCATATACATAACAATGTAATTTATTTACGTCCTATTTGTATTGTATCTCCTCTAACAAATCCCTAATAGATCCTTTTTTTTTTTTTTTTTTTGGAGACAGAGCCTCAAGCTGTCCCCCTGGGTAGAGTGCCATGGCATCAGCTCATAGCAACCTCCAACTCCTGGGCTCAAGCGAGTCTCCTGTCTCAGCCTCCCAAGTGGCTGGGACTACAGGCACCCGCCACAACGCCCGGCCATTTTTTGGTTGCAGCCATCATTGTTGTTTGACGGCCCGGGCTGGGGATTCGAACCTGCCACCTTAGGTGTACGTGGCTGGCGCCTTAGCAGCTTGAACCACAGGCACCGAGCCAAATCCCTAATATATCCTAATGATTTCATTACTAACATAGTGACAAATGTCTGACTTCCATTTTTAGAATACACTCATATTAAGTCACTCTTGAATGTGTACTTTTTTCTTATTGAATTTGTGTCTCTAGTTTGTTGTCATTACCTGATGGGATTTTGTTGAATCATTGAATTCTACCTGTATCATATGTATCAAAACATGAAAAACTCATTGGTAAATAACTCAATGTTAGGAAACAAAACCCCAGACATTGTGGGCCTGTCAATTCTGAAGGATTTTTCTGTCCTTTTTATATTTGCATCTGATTAAGTATTGACGCTGCTAAACTTGAGTCTATCTGATATTAGCTTTTCCTTCAGTCTTGTTCTGTCCCGAGACATGATTCTTGATGCGTAGGACATTGTAACCTACATATTTAAAACGACTCAATTTATGTAAAAGTCCTTTATGAAGTTATCTTCAGGCAGTGGTCTGTTTCTTGATGCTCAGTCAGCGTGTGTTATCATCCTACTACACCTTTTTGTCACTGGTTGAATTCCTAAAATTTCTGATCACAATTAGCTCAAATGGTACCTACTCTGGATTGTCCCCAAGTCTTTTCTATCCTCACTGCAAATTTCTTTTATCCTCTGTGCTTCTACTTGGATTTTCTTCAGAATACTTGCATAGATGTAATTACAGAGGAGCTCACTTTCTAGTCGAATCTAGCAAACAATACAGGCGAGGAGGGGTCTGTATCGATGCTCTTCGGGAAGGTCTTGCATATTGGCTTACTGTGAGCTTGGTCTTCCCAGGACATTGATTTGTTCCTCCATTCCCATCTACTCACTTGAGTAAGGGAAAAACCAACCCATAACCACCTGTTATTTTGCAACAGCTGATATCTCTCCCAGAGGCTTGGCAGGTAACTAAACAGCCAAACCATCTTGCTGCCACTGTTGCTAGCTTCAAACATGGATTAGTCTCACCTATAAGTTATAGATATGCACAAAAACATTAATTTTTTTTAAGAGTTAGCAACAAGAATAAATGAAAACAATCATTCTAGCAACTGTTCATTCAAGGAGAAATGAACAATTCAGCTCACAATGGGTGGACTGTATTAAATAGACAGCAGTACAGTTATAATTTGGGACACATAGCAGAAGTTTAAAACATAATTAATATCATCAGTTATATGCAAGAAGATGGAATATCATAAAATAAAAATACTTTAATTATAAAAATTGATAAACACATCCTCAAAGGATTAATAGTGTTTATCTCTGTGATAGAATGAAAGATTAAAAATATTCTTTCAACGTTGACTAAAAATATATCAGTATATTCTAGATTCTTTTTAGAGACTTTACACTTACAACTAAATTGAGAAAAATCTCTGAAATAAGAATATTTGTGCATCAAAAAACTCATACTGCAGAATTAGAGATGTATTTTCTGAGCTTATAACTTAAATAAGCTACAATACTAAACAAAGAGAAAATTCCTGTAATAAACAACAGCATAAAATCTAAAACGGCAATTCAATGAACATGCATTCATCGAAGTAGAAATTAACTGCCCATAAATATGTATACATATATTTATAAATATATGTAAGTATGATATAATGTACTATGGACACATGTACCAGAATTTAGTGTTTATATATATTCATGTGTGTGTGTTTATGCATATATGAGTGATAGTCTATGTATGTGTATGTGTGTTTGAAGGACTTGTTTATAGATGGATCCATCTAATATTATATGTTGATGTTCCTCTAAGGAAAAAAGCTAGGTAACTGATTTTGATTCTCAATGGGACAGAGAGGAAAATGTCTGGACCCAGTGGATTTTCTAGACTTAGAAATCATTTGTTCATAATTAGAAGTAAAAGCAAAGCATAACAATTGAAAATGAGAAAGATGCTTAATGACACAGCCTCCTTAGAAGTGGTGGGTTAGGTCCTTCTGACAGACAGCAACCAGGATAAGCTGACTGAGAACCAGACGTTGAATGAGAGCAAAAAAGTCTAATCTCACTGGGATTGGGAAAAGGGAGTTATGAGTCCCAGCACCAGCCGCATAACCAGTGAAAGTAGGAGGACTACGTCTCTTGTTTTCTTTCTTGCTCGAGAGACACCTACGTTATTTATTTTCTCTTTCTCTTCCACTGTATGAGACACTTGATGTGAGTTGTGTTGATAATGTTCAACTCTATTATTGGTTTTTAAATTACCGTGTATAAAGAGGATTGTGAATGGACACAGAGAGAAATAAGTTACTTCTTTTAAGGGGCAAGTAAGCCAGTCTCTAGTTGTACAAAGGACAATACCTTCACGTGAGGCAGAGGCAGGACACTGATTCCCTCTTCATTCAGGCTAACTACATGTTAAAGATTTGCATATAAATATGGAGTTGGAAATGGTATAGATTGCGCTGAGTTTTCTGTTGTCAATATATCCCCATTTAAGTTCTTCTCTGACTCATAGAAAACAAAGCAGGGTTTAATTTTGCAAAATGCCTTTCCATATGTGGCTGAGGATTAGAATTTGCCATCACAAGACATTCATAAGTGACTTCGAAAGGGAAGAGGAGGTCTATTACCCAGGGGCTTTTTTTTTGGTCTCGATTTTAAGAAAAGGCTCTCAAAGCAAATAGCCAAAAGTCATCCTTAAAAGTGACCATTTTCAAATATGCCTACAGTGTTCTTCATAATAAAGGCTTCTGAAAATAGGAACTGTCTTTCCTAGAGCCTTAACCAACCCCGGAGGAAGCAAATCATCTAGTCTAAGGTGGAGCTCAGAAAGGTAAAACACACTTGTGAAGAGCACAGCCTCGGAATAGGCTCACCAAAATACTGAGAATTATCATCACTTTCTACAACACGTCCCATCCCAGCTTCCTACCACATCAGCAGAGCTCAAGTACAATAACGGTAAATTATTGTTAAAAGAGCTACAAGGCACCAAATCTTTAGGCAGGAGATATTAAAGAAACCACAAGATAACGGGGAGATGAAAACAAGAGATCCGAGTGGAGTAAACTCTCTCACACCTTCAGGTACACAAAACATGTAACACAGCCTAATTCCTAAGCAAACCAACTTCAAACCTCACACGAAAGGCCATTAGCTGTTAGGATGCAGTAACTAAGGGAAGACGTCATTCATTATAGTATAGCTTTCGCCAAGATGTTCCCAGGCACGCTAAAGGCAAAGACAAGGCAGAGTCTAAAAAGAAAGCAAGCAGCAGAATCGTACGAAATTATGGTACAGAGTTTAGAATTGCCAGACAGGGGGTACAAAATAACTATGATTAATATGTCTAGGGCTCAACTGGGAACGTTAGCAATGGAAAAGTTAATGTGCAATATCAATATTATAATATAAACAACCCTCTATATGGTGCCTCTAAGAATCCTACTACAAATAAAGATCCAGACAGGTCAAAAACAAAGGGATAAGGATATGGCAGACTAACTCCCACTTTCTCAAGGCTATTAATAATATTCAGAGAAAAACTTTTAAAAAGGCAAGCAGCATAAAACAGCTACATACCAAGCTATTCTCCAATCAGAACTTTCTTACAAGTCATTTTAAAATTACTTTGTAAATTATTTTATTTATCTGCAGAATATTAATGATACAGAGTTGAGCACTGAACGGCAAGGCTCCTATGCAGATTACATACCAGAAATATAGTAGAAAGGTTTTGAAAATTTGTGACAATTAAAAAGCTCTCAGACAAGCCAGATAGCCTAGAAATACTGAAAAAGTGAAGAAAGGTTAGGTATGCCATTAAAACCTCAGATATATGTAGATACTAGTCTGCTTTATTTTTTTCCTACCACAATATATACACAAAATTTGAAATCTAGCAAAAATTACACCCCCAAACAACTACGGGCTCTACATGGCACTATTCCCAATTGAGAGAAATGTAAACAAATATAAACTGCATGAAATTAACTGTAGTATGTACTCTGTTACTTTAATAATTTTGTAGCCACTTCTGTTTCTATTGTGATGAACTCAAGTGTTACGGAATATCTGCTGAAAAGGCCATAATCATCCTCTCACGAGCAATGATCTCTGTGGTATGTTACACCGTGCAGTAAAAAATGATCTCTCCCCGTCCGTGTGCATTTTTCATTGTGTATCATGTAATACTGCACACCCATAGGAAGTGCCACAGTGATGCGGGAAGTCTTCCCAAGGAGCAAAGTCGTGATATTATGAGGAAAAGCTGAATTGTTGGATCTCTATGACAGGTGGAGGTCTGAGGCTATGGGGCCCACCATTTCTAGACAAATGAGACCATTTTATAAAAAAGGGGGCGGGATGTGTGATGCGCTGCTGTAGCTGTGCCAGCAGCCATTAAAACCTTGTGCTTCTTGCAAAATACCTTTTTCTCTCATATTGAGAATATTGCCTTTATGTGGGGGGGAGGATTTCTGTAAGAAATGTGAACCCTGGCTCGGCGCCTGTGGCTCAAGCGGCTAAGGAGCCAGCCACGTACACCTAAGGTGGTGGGTTTGAATCCCCAGCCCCAGCCCGCCAAACAACAATGATGGCTGCAACCAAAAAATGGCCGGGCATTGTAGCGGGCGCCTGTGGTCCCAGCTACTTGGGAGGCTGAGGCAGGAGACTCGCTTGAGCCCAGGAGTTGGAGGTTGCTGTGAGCTGTGATGCCATGGCACGCTACCCAGGGCGACAGCTTGAGACTCCGTCTCAAAAAAAAATTAAAAAAAAGAAATGTGAACCCATAGACTTTAATATGATTCAAGAAAAGATGAACTAATAATATGGTAGCTTAAACAGAAAGGAAGGGGAAGGATCCAAAGCTGGAGAGTTTGATACCAGAGAGGATGGTTTGGTAATTTTAGAAAGAAATGTGGCTTAAAACAATTCAAAATAACAAGATAAACAGCTTCTGCCAACTAAGAGGCAGAAGATGAGTGGCTGATGAGAAGAAAGTCACTGGGGAGAAAGGCTATCAACCTCAGCAGATGCTTAATGGGGATAAAAGTGACCTATTCTTTAAGGAAAAATGCACAAAGAACATGTTTCAGTCACAAAGAGAAGCAAACACCAAGATTTGAGACAGGCAGGGATAGGCTACCTCTACTGTTTCTTGCAAATGCATTTGAGTTTATTATCAGGACTGGCCTCACCTATAAAGTTGCTAACCTTGACCTTGATGTGAAAAGGTAAACACCAACTTTAAGTTATTTCGTGTTTACAACCAAAAGGCCTGGGCAATGAGAACTCCCTTTTTAGACTGATTTGAGTGATGGTTTGTCCCTGAAGTCAGGACAGGCCTTGCCAGTAAGGAACTGTCTTTTAAAGTTCTTTCTATATTAGACTATGCCTCTGGCCACCCAAGGCCCTATAAGTTCAACAGCAAACATGTAAAAATGGTCTACTTGCCCCCAAATATAATGTCTTTACTTAGAATCTAAATCAAGGAGTCATAAGGACCTTGAGGGCTCATCTCCTACGGTACTCTATGTAAAGAGATGCAAGGCTGAGGAGGAGGAGAACCCTGACAGAGAAGATGTGATGGACACGCCATTGAAGAAGCCATCATTGTTAGAGGAAAAGCCACAAAAGCCATCAAGCCTGAAACCATAAACTATCACTGAGGAAAGTATCTGGATACATGCATGATGTCGCAGACTGTATAATAGAGACAATCACAGAAATCATGAAAGAGACTGTGGATATGGCAAAAAAAAGTAGGAGATAAAGGCTTTCAACATATGGGTCTTGGAGAAGACCATTCCAGAGGCACTAATAGAAGACCACCGGATGGAGACGAGGGCTTCAAAACCAGTGCCAGACGGGAGGAAGAGGATGTAGACAAAAACGCACCAGGAAAACAATACTGCAAAAGGGATTTGCTTACTCACGTCTGCTTTGACCTCCCTTACAGCAAGGGACCCTTCTATAATATGGGCACTAAAACTAAAATAATGATGAAAGAAGTGGTACATATGTAAATATTTAGATAAATGAAAATGCAAGAAAAGACAGAAACCACAATGTATTTCCATACAATTACACTAAGTGTGCCTGTATCTCCTACCTCCCCTTTCAAGTCTTCCTCCATTCTGCCTGGGCCACCTCAGCCACAGCAAGCTCGACCCCCTTCCCTTCCTCCTCATCACCACCAACCTGCTCAGTGAGACAACAGTGAAGATGAAGAACTTTCTCAGATTCACTTTTATTTAGTGCAGAGTAAAGATATTTCCTTTTCGTTATGATATTCTTTTTTTCTCTTTTATTTTCAATGTTTGGGGTTCATTGAGGGTACAAAGAATTAGGTTACACTGCTTACATTTGTGACTTAAGTCCCTCTCATAATTATGTCCTGCCCCCAAGAGGTGTGCCCTACACTGGAACCTCCCTTTCCTCCCCTCTCTCCCCACTTCCTTGTTCCCTCTCCCCCCACCTTGAATTCATCTGAGTTTTCTCTTCTTTGGGTATGTATTAGATCATCTACCCAATGTGATGATATTCTTTTTTTTTTGAGACGGAGCCTCAAGCTATCCCCCTGGGTAGAGTGCTATGGCATCACAGCTCATAGCAACCTCCAACTCCTGGGCTCAAGCCAGTCCCCTGCCTCCGCCTCCCAAGTAGCTGGGACCACAGGCGCCTGCCACAATGCCCGGCCATTTTCTGGTTGCAGCCATCATTGTGGTTTGGCGGGCCTGGGCTGGGGATTCGAACCCGCCACCTTAGGCGTACGTGGCTGGAGCCTTAGCAGCTTGAGCCACAGGCGCCGAGCCGATATTCTTAATGACCTTTTCTTTTCTCCAGCTGGCTTTATTGTAAAAGTATAGTGCATAATACTGAAAACACTAAAATACTATGGGGTAATTGACTTTTTATGCCATTATTAAGGCTTTCAGTCAATAGTAGGCTATTAATAGTTACATTTCTGGGGAGTCAAAAATTAGATTTGCATTTTTGACCACATGGGGAGTTGGAACCTTCTAATTCCCAATTTGTTCAAGGGTCAAGTGTATTCCAACTTCCATGTGAATATATCATGTATTCACTTGCTTTATAATTACTCGGCTTTGATGGATTATTAATTTCTCATAAATTTTCAAAATAGATAAATATTTAAAGATCATGATATAAATAAACATTCTGATATATCAACTGTCAAATGAACGGATGCTTTTCCACTCACTAGGTATTTAAAATGCATCCAAATAAACAATGTGATGGTGACTTAATTGGGTCATAGCAGAATGATAATATGAAGCATGGCTTATAAAATAATTTATTTTACTCATGTACATTGTACATGACAAGACAGACATCCTAGTTATTCCTGTTTTCAGGCCTAGGGGATTTTGATTATGACCCCAAAGTCACAAAAAATTTTTTTTCTTTTTTATAATTTGTAATTCGTTTGTAAAATGCTAATATAGTCTATTGGGTTTTGCCACTGTTGCTAAGTCTATTCAAAAGAGATATCAAATTATAATTAAATGAATATAACTCTGCTTGGCCTGGGTAAATATTATAATTGGTTTGTAAATATGTAATGCTATGAATTCATGTGCAGTCCTCAGCAGTTTAGAAGCATTGCTGTCTCCAATGATCATCTTATATGTAAAATATTTATTCACCCAAGACTCTATTTGAAAATAAATCCAAAGCTTATTTCAGTAGAACTTCCTTTAAATGAAAATGCTGGAATAACACTAGAATTCATGGGGTACAGTAGGTATGAAAATTGCCAGTGGCTTTGATGAGTCTTTGAGAATAACATTGTCTTGGTTAGTACCACGTTTGGTGAGAAGGTCCTACCAAAGGTTCCTCTCCTATGAAATGCCTGCAATCCTTTCCCATTAAAAATATCCATCTATGGACAGTGCCTGTGGCTCAAAGGAGTAGGGCACCGGCCCCAAATGCTGGAGGTGGTGGGTTCAAACCCAGCCCTGGCCAACAGCTGTAAAAAAAAAAAAAATCCATATAATATGGCAAGTCATACGCAGTTCATTATCAATTCCAAGTCTTTACATGAATTTATAAAAATTCTCTTCACAAAGAGAGTTGATTGCTCCTCATTTAGAAACACAGAATGCACATTTTTCATCTTAAAAATAAAAGGCTACCTAAAATAAGGCCTCACATTCATCGCCTTTTCTCATCTTGATTTTTATTCTATAAGGCTAAAATGTTACATTCTCTTCATTCACCTTTAACTTCCTATGTTTTCCAAAGGTTATTTAAGAATCAAATTAACTTTTAACTAGGAAATATGTTTAAAGTGGGATGCTTTATTTATTAATGTCCATTGCCTATTCTCTCTGTTCATATTTTAATAGCGCAAACAAGAAGCATAAAATTATTCTCATCTGCATTGGACCACTACGTATTTCATTGAAAAATGAAACACTTTAAACACCGGTTAAAACCATTTTATTTTCAGTAGTCCTGGTCATTCATCAATCTTCACCTGCATTGACCAAAACTTCCAATTAGCCCAATAGAGTGAAATTCATTAAATAGGGGTACCAGACTCTTTCTTTATTGGGGATTAAAGATTAATGTTCCTTCAGGAACACATTTTAGTATTTCAGAGTAAGCACATCTATCCAGGAATCTTGTGGCATTATACTGTACCTATAAATTATTCATTCATTTGCAGATTTCATTTTTGTCAAATCTTGTTAGAACAGTTAATTTTACATGAAAGTTATTCTCAGAGGAAACTCTTAACAATGGGACATTAGCATTTTTGAGAAATCAGCAACTTTTGCTGTAACAAGATTCTTGTATTATTCTGAGTAATAGCATCTGCATAGTTTAATCTTTGCATAGTGTAGCATAGATCTAAGGATGTCATTTTTTTGAATTCTATACTTAAATTAGGTGCACAGATACTCTGGTTTTCCTTCATATTGTATCCATACAAATCTTTTGCCTTTTACTAAATCATGTGCATAGTAAGATAGTAAATTATAAGAGTGTAAAGAGTTAGCCATTATTGAACATAGATAATCACTCTGTTACATAAAGAAATTAACAGAAATGAACTATGTCCTTAATTAAGCTGCCCTTTTGCAACTGGATATGTTATATTAGTCGTAGGAATTAAAAGTTCTATCTTCTAAACTATAATAAACATAATAAATCGCTAAAAATGCATTGAATTATGTATAATGACATTTGTATAGATAATCATCATAGCTAGATTAGTTTAACCATCTACCATGCAAGATTATTTTGCCATTAAACTTAGATTTGTGGTCACTGGGAATTATTATAAATTTGTTTCTTATTTCAAGAATATTTTACATTTAGCACCTAAGGAAGTCATGTCTATAAAGATTTTCTTTGGTTTCTAAAATAAAAAATACAATGGTAAGACTAGTGGCTACGTTGGGTACTCAGGATTTATAGCAAATGCCACTCTGAGTCTGGCTTCTGCTTTCATTATTACTAACTACAAATATTTGCAACATTTCAGTGGCTTGTTTGATATTGCATAAGAATTTAGTCCCGACCAGAGCGGTCTCAGCATTTCCCTTAGGGTGTTAAATTTTAGACAGGTTTCTTCCTTACCTTAGAGCCCTGACTTCCCTCTCACCTGGGCCCTTACAGCATCAAGACAATCTTTTCTAAAGTCAGTTCTTGTCAGCGGTAAGACGTACAGGTCCAAATTCAATCTTCTACATGCAACGAACCTCCTGTGAGAAAAGTACAACACAGTTTACTTTTCCTTTGGGTAAAGCCAGCTGGAAAACAGATGGCTTACTACTCTACACTCTAGCACTTAAAAACACTCTGCCCTTTGGGCAGCGCCTGTGGTTCAAGGAGTAAGGTGCCAGCCCTGTATATTGGGGGTGGCGGGTTCAAGCCTGGCCAAAATTACAAAAAAAAAAGCTCTGGCCTTTGTTTCCATGGTGATCAGTTCAGACTATTGCAATAATCTATCACAAGTAACTGCTTTTGATGTCCTCAGATCCACACATGACAAGAGCTGCTGACTGGATGTTCTGAGTCATTCTTGTCACTGACTGTGTAATAACCGAGCCCACAGCCCCTAATTGCCCCAAGACCAGTGGGGAATACAACAAACCCCTTACCCTTGAAAAAGGAACTTCTCCTAAGTCTTTTAGCCTCAG
>CAUYQV010153939.1:0-25607 GCA_963574575.1 Galagoides demidoff | reverse complement strand
CCATATTGTTCTAGGATTTGGATTTGACTGTTGTTTTTATTGTTTCTCTACCTCACATGGGGAGTGGGGTATGGACATCTTAAAGTATCTTCTTAAGAAGTCATATAATATATATGATTGTCCCATCTGGGCAAGATTGATAAAAAAAAAATTTAAAAAAAAATTTCAAAGGTTTGTATGTGTGTGTGTCATAGTATCCAAGTTCTATGAGGTAAGCAGGCTTCTTTCTAAACATCATTTGTCAGAAGTACAGTTTATAGCAGAGTAGTAACAAAGCCCTTATGAAAATTTATAGCTTTACAAAATTATCTGAATCAATTTGCATAAATGAATGGGGAAAGGACATCACAACAAGTTCTATCTATCCACTAACGACCTGTAGATACACGTATACAGAGTAAGCTCCATCCTTAATACTAATGTTGTACAGTGTAAATTTTTAGAACAAATATATGCTATTTTCTCTGTGTAATTTCCCACCTAATGATTATCTATGGCCTCTTGAATTCTTGATAGAAGTACTGAGGAAATGCAAATGACCCTGTTTAGTGAAAGTGTTATGATGACTAATTATTTACTATTCATTTTGATTTTCATTGCTTTTCCTAAGATTTAGGAAGCTCCTCTAGGGAAAAGAGTGCTTTGGAAGTGTGCACTTTCTCTATGGGATTCATAGACAACAAGGTGTACCTCTACGTATATGTATTGGGCATGAGACATACTTTCCTTCCCCTAAAACTAGTGGTTAAATTTTTGCTAAAATTAAGATGTAAACTTTGTGAAAAAACATGATACATGCTGAAGATCTGCGAAATTAAATAAAACTCCAAACATTATGATGTTCAGTGGGAATTAGCTAAAAAGTGAAGAAACGTTAATTTTTTGCATAGGTCTCTGCTGACTTGATGACATGTGTCATGTGCAGTTGAGACTTGGTAACAGTCTGCCTGAAAAAAAGAAAACCCAGAAAACTCAGCCTGGAAATGTAGAAGAGGAATACACTTTGCATAGTGTAGTTGCTAGAACCAATGAGTGGAAGGTACTGGGACAAAGATTTGCATTGACTATATGAAAGAATTTTCTTTAAAAAAAAAAGTGTATGTATATATATTGCTTTCATAAGAATACTCTGTTCTCTCTCTATCTCTTTATACATATTTACTAATTTAATCTTTATAGAAATCTACTTGTTACATCACACAATTAAAACACAGGGATGCTGTGAAATGTGCCCAGCTTCCCAGCCAGAAGATAGCAGCAATGGAATTTAAACCTACCTGGCCTGGTTCTATAGGCTACAGATTTAACTGTGAAGAGGTGCCACATCTCTGATACTTTGAGACACACCAGGATTCCCTATGAACAAGGTATTTTTTTATATTATTGAACTTATTTAAATAAATTATAAGTAGCTTCTATTTGGTACAAGGCACCTTTTACCCTCCTTAGAAATTATAATAGGAATTATAAACCCTCAAGCAGAGGGATTCCTCAAGCTAAAGAGTTTGAGACCAGCCCCAACAAAAAGCAAGATCTTGTCTCTACTAAAAATAAAAAATAAAAAAAATAGCCAGGTTCTATTGCCAGTAGTCCCAGCTACTTGGGAGGCTAAGGCCAGAGAATCACCTGAACCCTGGATTTTGAGGTTCTGTAAGCTATGGTGATGCCCCTAGACTCTAGCCTGGAGCGACAGAGTGAGACTCTGTGTCAAAAAAAAATTATAATAGATGTTCACTGTAGTCCTGTCTAATTTTAAGATTCTGTCATTAAATAATCTGTATTTTATGGTCTTTCCTCATCCTTTGTTTCTCATTTGAGTTTACATATAGTGTAAACTATGCTATAGAAAATCAAGTTTTAAACTGGTGCTGTGATCCATATTTATAAAGAATATATGGAAACTCTAGTCTGTATAATAGCTATAGTCTGTACAAGTTGTCATAAACAATCAGAGAAACAGCTTTAGGGCAACCTGAAATTATACTTATAACCAAATTACTTTGTATGCTGGAGTCTGGTGCTGTCAAACACGATTTGACCTACAATGGGGCAATTTAAAAAGTGTAAGTGAAATAGATTTGCCAATTAGATACAGCACTTTATAAATGTGGAGAACTGATCCTAAGGAACCAGTAAGTATCTGGAGAGCTCAATAATCACTTTAAAAAGTAATCAAGCCACATAATTCCATCTGAGCTTTCAGATCATGAGGAAAACTGTCTACATCAACAGAAAAACATAGAGATTTCAATTTATCTTTGATATTACTTAATTAAGTTGGTTACCACTTGCTATAAACATAGCATTTTGTACAGCCTTTTCTATGTTGATTAGCATAATTTTAAAATGTAATTCAAGTTTAGGTAAGAGAAATATGAGTAGCAGTACTTTTTTTTTTATATAATACAATTTAAGAAAATAACTGCAAATGAGATGGGAAAGTTAAACTTATTTGATGTTCTAAATTGGAAGTAGGAGAGGAGATGATTTGAGCTTGGATAGTCTTTTTTTTAGGAACCTTCATTATTAATTAATATGTCAATCCATGATTCCAACCACAGTGACATGTATTCTGGAAAGAATGCTACACAAATGGAAACTAATTAAAACTCTGCCTATGAAAGAAGGAATGTATAGTAAACATTTAACAAACTGTTAAGTAGTTCTAGTAAGCTGTCTTGGGGCTAATTCTGGTAGCTACATAGTGAAGTAGGGCCACATTTTCAATCCAAATGATTCACAAAGTTTACTTAAAATTCAACTGCAAATACTCTCATTTAATTTTTATCTCTTCATTTGCTTTCTCTTATCTCAGAGTTACCTTATAGGTTTCCCATCCCGAGTTCATATTTGAATTTTGCTACCACCTCTGGGAAAAATGAATATCAAAATAGGAGTCCTGATAGAATCCATAGAAACTCTAGAAAATCACTAAGAAATGCTGTATGTCAATATTTACCTTGAAATCTTATCTAAGACCTCTTAGTGTCCTTGAAGATCAATATACTAATAAATAATGATTTAGAACAAATAATATAATAATAAAGTTATTATCAGACTTTTAGTCTTTTTACACGTAGTATTTTGCAATTCATAGAAAGAAGACATATCTGGTATGGTGGGAGGCTGAGGCCAAAGGATCGCTTGAAGCCAGGAGTTCAAGACCAGCTTGACCAACATGGTGAGACCCCATCTCTAAAAAAGTGGAAAAAATAAGTCATGTGTGGTGGTGCATGCTTCCCAGCTACTCTGGAGGTTGAAGCAGAAGAGTCACCTGAGCTCAAGAGTTTAAGGCTGCAGAGACTGCAGTGAGCTATGATCAAATCACTGTACTCTAGCCTGGAAAACAGAGGCAGATTTTGACTCTGAAGAAAAAGGATAACAATAAATGAACATATAAAAAAAACAAATGTATTTAACAGGTTAAAATTGGCAAAATTTGATCTATAAAAATTATAAAAAATTGTCTTAAGCTTACATGACCATGTCCTCTAAAACTGATACCTATTAATATCAGTCATTCACAAACACTTCAGAAGAAAAGGAGATACTTCCCAACTCATTCTATGAGGCCAATATGACCATGATACCAAATCTAAATAAAAGTATGATATCTCCCATGAATAGAAACAGAAATCCTCTAAAAATACTAAATAAATGAACATATAAAACAATTACATACCACAACCCAATGGGATGATTTTAGGAACACACTTTTGGCTTAACATACAAGAATAAATCAGAGTTAATACCATATTATAGAAACAAAGACAAATGCATATGATCATCTCAATAAAGACAAAAAAGCACTTGACATAATTCAAATTTGTGATTTTTAAAAAACCCACAAAATAGGAAGAGAGGAAAACTTCCTTGCACTGATAAGACCACACCTATTAAAACACCATGCTTAATGAAGGAAGACACTTAGGAAGTTGGATCTATCATTTATAAAACCCACCAATTTTAATTTAGAAACTGAGGTCATCTTAAAACGTCTTCTGGATTCTGCTGATCAGGACTTCTAAAGAAGTAGTCTGCAGCTGGCATACAGTTTGCTTGGCTGTGACTTGAGTGTTTTTTTCCCAAGAATGCAAAAAAGCTTTAATATTTAGTATGTTAAAGGAGAAAATCACTTGCTCATCTCAGTGGATGCAAAACGATGTATTTTCTAATATTCAGTATTTTATGTTGATTCGCAAACACTAGCAGCATTTGCATAATTCTGTAACATTATTCAGATTTGTCTCAAGAGAAGGAGACCCTCAGCTTCTACCATCATACTCTTGTCTCACTGCCATGAGGAACAAGACAAGGAAGCCACTGTTCCCACTAATATTTCTGACAGATTGGGAAAATAGGCAATTCATTTGGACAAAAAAGGGAAATATAGAAGCAAAGGCCAAGTGGTATTTTCAGATGATTTGACCACCTGATTGGGAACCCGTGAGAACAGAATGCAGAAACAACATTGGCAACCAAATATAGCATCATTCCAGGAAGTTCAAAAGACTACTCTGCAAACAATTCAGATGTATGTAGGAGAGGTCTGGAACCCTTAAAGTGTAAAAAGAAGAATTAAGGACTCGAACAGAGGAAAATGCCAATTCTCAGAGAAAGTCACAAGATTGCAATGAAGACACATTTTCATTCAGATTATTTTACACATTTCACATTTGTTTTATTTAGTTTGACATTTTTTAAGTAACATTAATGATAAAAAGGCAGATAGACATACACATACTTTTTTTGAAAGGAAAGATTAAAGAAAATGCTTCATACATGGAAAGGAAATTGCACTAACCGATTAGAACTAGGTTAAGTGGGTTTTAGAAATTGATTAAAATGGCCTTTAGAATCACAATGAATATGAAGAAAACCAGCAAACATACAAAATTATTTTCAGCCCTACTAATAAAGAATACCCTCTTTGGTTTGTATTTTGGAAATGATCTTGGTGATAGAAGTTAAATCTTGAGGTGGGCAGAAAACAGACCATAATTCATTAATATGTAAATTGTGAGTCATGAGAATTATTTTCTCTATTAAAGGAAGTTTAGAGACTTAATTACTTGCAATTGACCAGTTTGCAAAATAGCAATATAGAGAATCTGAGAAGAAACTTACTACTTGCAAACTACCCAAGAGCGAAAGGTCTGGTGCTGTGAAAATTGGCTTACCAGGTGGGCTTACTGGTGTTAGGTGGTGGGCCCCTAGATAGTCCTTTTACCTGGGTCCATGGCACAGGTGTGAGGCTTCCTGCCCTCATACCATACTTCTTCCAGGTAATGCCATTATGGACTTTGACAAATGACTTACAAGGCCCCAGTTGTGTGAGAGAACAGAAGATCTAAAGTGTATGATGTAAGTTGGGCCCAGTGGCTCATATCTATAATTCCAGCATTCTGAGAGGCTGAGGCAGGTGGATTACCTGAGCACAGGAGTTTAAGACCAACCTGAGCAAAAGTAAGACCCTCTCTCTACTAAAAATAGTAAGACTAGCTTGGCATTGTGGCAGGTGCCTGTAGTCCCAGCTACTAGGGAGACTAAGGCAAGAAGATCACTTGAGCCCAAGAGTTTGAGGTGGCTATGAGCTGTGACACCATGATACTCTACCCAGGGTGACTCTGTCCCCAAAGAAAAGAAAAATTTAAATAAAATAAAAATAAAGTGTATGCTGTGAAACACAAGTCCTTGGACATACTCCATGAAAAAAAAATTGGAGGTTATAAAATAAGCTCAAAAAGCACAGCTAAATATGCACTTTCCTTTCACATGGGCAGAAACAGTATATGGAGTTCAGAGAAATCTGGAAAAAAAAAACAACCCAGAAATGTTTATTGCATCATTTGCCAAATTTACTACACCACAAAGTGTTCTTTTTTTTTCTTTCAGCACACAGACATTGTCACTCTGCAGAGCAAACTTTAAAGAGATTGTTGCTTAAAAATTTAATTATTCCTATCACTTTTTAATATTTTAATTATATACTGATAAATAGGTTTTTGTTTGAAGTACATGTTGCTTGAAAAGTTGGAAAACTTCAAGGTTAGCTGCTAGAAGCAATGTTTGGCTAGATTGTTTGAAAACTTTTTCCTCAAAAACTTAATCGAAAACCTGAATTAGATACTTTTTTAAAAGCAACAAAGAGAATTTCAGGAGCACCAAAGCTTCTTTTGGCTTCCACTTGTGTTTGTTCTAAACTTAGTTTAATAGCTTTGAGGGGCAAAAAGAAAAGAAAAACAGAACTGGCAGAAGTCACAAGTTTAAGAGACAGCTTTATTCCAAATAAGGCAGAATCTCACACAACTACATTCTCAAAGTTAGAGACAAAAGGAGAGCAGGTTTCTCATGGATTTGCAACCTGAAGTCTAACCGGTTGCACGGTTCAGAAAACCATAAGCCTTGAATTGGTTTTAAGTCTCTGATTAGTGTAATATCCAGCTTAGAGTACTCAGTTGTTAAACACCAGGTTAGCTATTGCATTGAAGATATTTTTTAGATGTAGTTAACATTTAAACCAGTAGACTGAGTAAACTACCTTTCATAATGTTGTTGGTCTTCATCCAACAATTGAAAGCCTTAGGACAAAAATGCTGGTGTTTCCTAAAGAAGGAGGAATTCAGCCTCATGATTACAACATAGAAACCCAGCCTGAATTTCCAGCTAACCTAGCCTGCCCTGCAGATTTCAGACTCAAGACCACCATATCAAATCTTACTTGAATTTAGACAACTGGTTGTTTAAAGTAAATTGCAGACTTGCCAGTCTCCACCATAAGGTGAGGCAATTTGTTAAAATCCATCTCTCTCTCCCTCAATTGCTCTCCCCCTCTCTCTCTGGGTTCTGCTTCTCTGAAACACCATCACTAATACATATATAGAAGAGGTGTAAATGGACAATGAGAAGGCAAAATATGCATTATTATTGTACTTTTCATGTTCTTTAATATTTTAATTTTAATATCTTTTTACTCTGCTATTTTTGATTATGTGGTTATATTAAGAAATCTAGAGCCTATTAGTTTTTGTCTAAAATTTAATATCTGTTTTTCCTACATCTTCCTGTTATCTCCCTGAAATGAGTCCTGTTCAACTTCTGTACATCCACAGATACAATGAAACATATTCATGTTTATCAGTTTCTTCAGAGGTCATCTGATAGCAGATTCTTTAGAACAGTGTGGCTCTGAGTGCAGTACACACGAGCCCATTAGAAATAATCTCTCAGTTGCTTCTTATTAAGACCCCCTGGGGTGTGTATGTATACACAAGCATGCGTGCATTTTCAGATAATGTTTAATTTATGGGTGATATGAAACATAAGTAACTTTGTTAAAATACATATTTTAACAGTGATAATTCTGTAGGCTTACATGTTTGAGTTTTTTTATATAGTCTGCTTACCAACAGAATAATTAAGCACACACATCTCAAATTCATTCAAAGGCAACTGAATATTAAAGTAGGTTAAGTATTCTGTGATTTGACGTTATTGTAGCCAAAACTCTCTGCACCCCATGATTTCAAGAAATAGAAGTTGAAGTGTAAAGCTTCTCCCTTCTGGGTTATTGTCAATAGGGCATAATTACAAACCATTCTGATTTCTGTTTCCTACTGTCTCTTGGAGGAAATGATCTAATATTCTTTACTTATAGTGCCTAGATAAGTGCCAGGTTTGGTTAGCATAAATAACTGCTTTCTAATAGGATGTTCATTTGTGTGATGGCTCATCTCACATAGGAAGAATCACATACCCCAGGAGTCAGAAGAAATCTCTGCAGTGGTTTTCAACCTTCCTAATGCCGCAATGTATTTTTATTGTTAAAAAGGGGTTGCAACCCACAGGTTGAGAACCACTGGAGATTAGTCTCTGACTTTACAATTATGAAAGCCTCCAGATGATAGCTATTCAAAAAAATCTACAAAGGTAGACTGTCACTACTATCCCTTGCTAGACTATTCCAGCCTCTTTTTTATTATTAAACGCAAATATATTAAATGAAATAGCACACAAAATAATTTCTGATCTCACAAAGTCATAGACTACTGAATCACTAACACAGCAGGCAACAGCCTTCAGAGATCATTCCATTCTTTTCATTGGTCTGTGCTCTGAACTTTTCTTTTCATTGGTCAGTGCCATGAACTGAATGTTTGTTCCCCTCCATTCATATGTTGAAATCCTAAACCCTAATTTGATGGTATTAGGAAGTGGGGCCTTTGGAAGGTAGCCAGATCAAGAGGGTGAAGACCTCCTGAATGAGATTAGTGCCCTTCTAAGAAGAAACACAATAGAGATAGTTTCTCCCTCCATCATGTGAAGATACAAGATGACTGTCTGCAAACGGAGTAGAGCGTCCCTTCCCAGGCACTGGATCCTCTGGCATCTTGATCTTAGACGTTCCAACTTCCAAAATTGTGAGAAATAAATGGTTGATGTTTAAGCCACCCAGTCTATGGCTTTCTATTATAGCAACCTGAATTGACTGTCAGTAAATTTGCACTCAAAAAAGTCAAAATAGTTATTCAAGATCCCCACAATTAGAATTCCCACTTTGAATTGTTTCTTGCTAATATATAGAAATTCATTTAATTTTTCGGCCTTGTGCCTTGCATCCTTATTGAATGTTTATTATAAGTCATATGATAATGTCCTGTGCAATTAAAAATAGCTTTACCTTTTTCTTCCTAATCTAGATACTTTTCATTTCTTTCTCTGGCCATATTACCCCAGCTAGACCCTCTAGTATAATGTTGAATAGAAATGATTGATTTTTCTGTATAGTGTTTCATCTTAGCTATAGTATTTTTGTAGATGTCTTTTTGAGATTAAGGAAGTTCTCTTCTATTCCTAGTTTCCTGAGTTTTTTTATAATGCCTAAGTATGAAATTTTATCAAACTTATTGTCTGCATCTAATCTTTTTTTCTGTTATGTTGCAAAATTACATTTTTTAAAAAAAGTGAAGCTAAGCTTTCATTCCTGGGATAACTTGGTCCTGATGGGCTATCATTTTTGCACATTAAATCTGGTTGAGGGTTTAATCAGGGTAGGACTGATTGGACCAGTGCTATCACAGGGCACTCTGATGACATCCTCTGTCCTCAATTCTTCGGATGTCCAGGCACTCTTGCTGGTCAAAGGCCTCTCAGAGTCTCCACCATGTTGATCATATTGCCACTGGTCCAGGAAATCTGCTTCTTAATTTGATTTTCTCCAATAATCTTTATTTCCAGCTGGCCATACTCTCAACTCAGATTTCACACTAAAGGGAACCAAATGTCTAACACACTTCTTTTCTGCAAGCTGATGCCCAGAGACAAAAGGAAAGAAACTTGTCTGATTGGAGATAATAAAATTAGTCAATTATCTTCCTTCCCTATACACTTTCATTTTCCTTCACCCAATGTTTCAGGATTATAAAGCTCTTATAAGTTAAGCTGTGAAAATGCTCACATTTTCATCAACCCTTCACCACTTTATAACAAGGGTAGGCCCTCGCTGTTAAGAGTTAGAGCTTACCTGCCCAGACTTCTGTCTATTCTTAAACAAATGTATCTATTTTTCTTTTTAATTGTTTGAGATTCATTTAGGGTACAAAGAATTAGATTACACTGATTGCATTCGTTAGGTAAATTCCCTCTCTATCTTTCTATTTATACATCCATCCATTATCTACCCATGCATCATCTATCTTTTAATTTATATTTGCAAATATTTATAATTGTTCCCTGAAACCAGAAATGGAATGGCAAGTACACTGGCAATTTTTTATTTATATTTTTTAAATTTAAAATATGCTTTATCTTTCCAGATAAATCCATAATTTTAGGATTCTGTTTGATTTTGGTTTCTCCAAAATATCTACAGCCTAGCAATAAATTGCCTCAACATTTATTTAGCTCCATATTTTTGCTCATGTTAATAGAGTTAGTTCCTTTTATTATTGAGTGATATTCCATTGCATAGATAAACAACAATTTGTTTACTCATTCACCACTTGATCTCATGTTTTGGTTAATATGAATAGACTGGCTATGGACATTCACATATGTGTCCATTTTCTTTTTTTGATATTTATATATGTTCCATATATATCATATATATATATTTCTTAATAATTACCTTAGAGCACAATTGCACAGCCACATGGTAAGTTTATGTTAACTTTATCATAAATTATCAAACATTTTTCCAAAGTAGTTATACTATTATATGCCACCAATGTATTATAGTTCCAGTTGTTCCACATTTTCAGCACTACTTAGTATGGTCAATTTCTTTTAAATTTCAACCATTTTACTTGAGTGTGCAATGTTACTGTGTTTTTAATTTTTCTGTCTCTGATGATTCACTTTTTATGATCATGGATTGTGTATGTATATTGTTGGAAACTTTGTAAGAATCACTGGCAGACCTTGTTTAACTTTTCTTTTTTTTGGCCAGGGTTGGGTTTGAACCCACTACCTCTGGCATACAGAGCTGGCGCCCTACCCTTTTGAGCCATAGGCGCTGCCCCCTTGTTTAACTTTTTACAATTTTTTTTTAAATAGTCTCACTCTGTTGCCTTGGGTAGAGTTCTGTGGCGTTATCAAACTCCTGAGCTCAGGTGATCCACCTGCCAAGGACTCCCAGAGTGCTAGGATTACAGACGTGAAATTCACTTTTTAAATTTTTTCAGGGAAGATTTTCTTTTTCCCATTAGCTTGGGTCCCTATTGACTTAATTACTTCAATTTTCTACTTGAAGTTTTTCAAATGAAGAAAGCAATGTGAACTCAAGACATAAAATGTGAGCAAATAAATCATCTCAGAGATGTTTTCTCTCTTCCATTAGCATTAACATCAAGTCAGGTAAGTTTTCTTGCCATCTCTTCTTGTGATTCATTATCTCCGTGTGATCTATATAGTTTTTCAGCCTTAGATATTCCTCACCTTTTATATATCCTGGGTATCATGTCTTTTCCAGTATCTTGTTTGATCACCAAAACAGCTCAGGGCCACTGATAGTATTTAGTTGTTATTTACAGAATTAGAGCAAAAGCCGTCTCTAGTACTGTATACATCCAGAGTTATAGTTTCAGTCTCTTTTAAAGTCTGTCTTCCAATTCCTGTTTTATACTAGATACATTGCTCATTTAAAAGAAAATGTTTAAAAATGTTTTATACAAGATAATAATTTAAGCTATCTAATCTATTTTGCCCTAAAAATTAAACCTTTTCTCATTTCTTAAAACATTGGTAATTCTCATATTTTTAAAATGTTTCCTAAATATATAAAGTCTGCGACTCAAACGCCAATCTTTTATCCGTGCACTTCTGTAGGAGATCAAGCACCAGGCTTATAGAAGTGGCCACTGGAGGCGCTGGGAGCGAGACAATCTCCAAGCCTTCATGGAGATGTTTTGCAGCCCAGAGACAGCCTCAAGCAACTGCATGAATTAATGAGATAAGATATGATCTATGTGTATTTGACTTAATAAATTTTTTTTTTAAAAGATTCGTGGCTTGTTAGCAAGCAGATGTTGAACCTTGGACTTTTGTAGTGCAACAATGTGGGAGTCGAGCCCACAGGGAAAGAGCAGGTAGCGATCATTAAGCGTGTAGCTCCAGTATGTGGACCCCCCACACCTGTTGTTTAATGCTTCAGTAACAGGCCAGGGCAGAGGTTACTCTGGGCTCTCCCTAGAATTTTGGGAAGCCCACCTCTTGCAGGCTTGTACCTTCCATCTGTGTCTCGGTTGTTTTCTCATGGGAATGGGGTACCCACAAGTGGGCAATGACACATTTCAACTATTTTCTTGTTATTAATAATGAACTCCTTTCCTTATTACACACACACACACACAATATATATGCAATATATGAGAAAACTATCAGCATCTTTATAAATGAGTGATTATCTTGTTGTTTCATGCAATGAACTATGTAATCTTAAAACATTTTTATTTTTCACTGATGCTTTGAAATATTTACACGTTCTCTTTTCTTTGTGTCATCTAATCACATTTGTGTAGAACTTTCAGAATATTATGAAGTGGTGTCATTAGTGGGAATTCCTGCAATACCTTAACATAAGATAAGCTGCTGCTATTATCATGTATTTCTCTTTCAAAAGAAGTTAAAGGAAATTTTAAAATTTAAAAAAGTATGGTAGAGCCAGGCATGGTGGAGTGCACCTATAGTCCCAGCTCAGGATGATAAGACAAGAGGATTATCTGAACCCAGGAGTTTGAATCCAGCCTAGGCAACATAGTGAGACCCTCTCTCTAAAAAGAAAATTTTAAAAACATATAATAAAAATTATGACTGGATGTTGAAATTTTGGCATTAATTGAGAGACTTACCATTTTATTTCCTTTTTTGATCAAGTAATGGTAATTCCCTACATTTACTTTCATTGAGACATTTCATTATTGAAGGTAAATTTGGCAAGATCTATACTATTAGTGTTCTTACTTTTATATTCTCTAAAATTTTTCCTCAGCATTTATAAGTGTGTATTGGCATATTATTATCCTTTCTATTATTTTTAGATTATTTTATTATTATAATTTAAAAATGTTTCTCTTTTCACCACCAGATTTTACTACCACGTAGTTGAATTGCAGAATTATCCATTACTTATAGAGATAAACGTTTTAAAGTGAAATTTCCTGAACCTGATATTATGACAAGGGGCAGAGGAATGAGGTAGCTGAAACTTTTCAATAACATTGTCAATTTATTTCATGGTTGCTGCTCTTTTTAAGTTTTTCACTCATTTTACTTGTTAAAGATATAAACTTTCTATTTAGGTTTAAAATGAATCTTCTAATGTAGTGGTTCTCAACCTTCCTAATGCCACAATGTATTTTCATTGTTAAAAAGGGGTTGCAACCCACAGGTTGAGAACTGCTGTTCTAAAACAATCAATTCATTTTCATAAAACAGAATTTTATATGGATAAGTTGAAGTGATCTCATTTCAAAATCCTCAACTAGATGCATCTGCAAAGACCTTTTCACCAACTAAAGTTATATTCACAGGTTCCTGGTGGTAGAATGTGAACATAGCTTTTTGAGCACCACCATTCAACACACTATAGGAAAAATATTAAATTTTCTACAACCATCATATTCAAACTGATCAATTTCTTATAACTAGAAGGAAAATCTAGGTTTAAAGTAATTATAGTTATTAAGCTAAAGATCACATACAAAAGCATGGCAATAAATTATTTATAGTTAAAGCAGAATATCAAGACTTTGTTCTTATAGCAAGACTATGTAGACATGTTCCTCAATCTTATGGTGCCAAGAAAAAGAATATATGGAGACAGGACTTACATAGAATGTTCTCTCTCATTTTCATGTACACACTCATATTTTATCTGTGATTTCTCTTAATTTTACATCTTTATCATATTTGGTTTATTATATTTAAAATAAAAAACAAAGAATCTTAGAGCTTATATTCTAAAAAACCAACTGGATTAACAATGTTCTCTCCTTTCCAAGATTTTTAACTGAATAAAATTATGATTTCTGTCCTATCATATCAATTAACATTCTAAACAAGTTTGGGCAAAATCTTTAAGACATTTTTTTTCCATGGATCATTTTTGGTAATTTATACCAGAGAGTTCCTCTATTTTTTTTTTTTTTTGAGACAGAGTCTTAACTATGTCACCCTCAGTAGAGTGCTGTGGCATCACAGCTCACAGCAACCTCCAATTCTTGGGCTTAAGTGATTTTCTTGCCTCAGCCTCCCAAGTAGCCAGGACTACAGGCACCTGCCACAATGCTCAGCTATTTTTTGGTTGCAGTTGTCATTGTTGTTTGGCAGGCCCAGGCCAGGCTCGAACCCACCAGCTTCAGTGTATACGGCTGGTGTCCTACTCACTAAGCTACAGGCACCTAGCCGGCTCCTCTATTTTTATCCTCATATTCATGTTTATTTGAAAAATAAAAATAGTAGTTAAAGATTTTTGTGATTTTTTTATTTTCCTATGTATTGTGGTTATTTCCCCATTATGACTTCACTTGTATAGTATTCGTGTCATTTCTTTCTCTCTCTTTCTCTCATTTTTTATTTCATTAGCCAATGATTTATTAAATTTATTATTTTTCACAAACAACCTATTATTTAACTAGAAGTGCTATTATGGGGGTTGTTTTCTTTATTTCTGATTTTCCTATAATTTTTTATTGTTCCAAATTTGTTTTTGTTTTTTAATTTAAATATAAACATCTGTAGGCTGCTGTTTTCGACAGCACGGCTTAAATGGAAGTAACACTATTATAGCATTGATGGTTTAAGTTGTGAGATGCTAGAGGGAGTGAGGACATAATATGTTAATTTACGGTGTTAGGAGGAGCAATGTGTTTATTTTTGTTGAGGATTGGTAGTGTGACTAGAAGGTGACTTGTGGGGGCTTCTGAAATGCTTTGTTTCTTAATCTACGCACTGTTACACGAGTATATTCCTTTTGTAAAAGTTCATTAAGCTGTGCATTGTACAGTTTACAATATAAGTGAAAAGAAAGAATATACTATAACTAAGTAGAATGTATTTTAGTCACACAAGTGTGATTCAATATTACTAACACATCATATGATTTTTACAGTTACTATTTGGCAAAATGCAACATTCATTCCTGACAAAAACATACAATGAAATAGTAACTGATTGTTCTTTTCTTAATAAAAACACATCTCAGAAATTTTGCAGGTTTGGTTTCAGACCACCCCAGTAAAGCAAATATTAAAAGAGCCACACAATTGACTCTTCTTTTTGTGAAATATTTCTCTGTAGTATGTAATGCTGTTTCACAGCATTTTACCCAGAGTAGAACTTCTTTCAAAATTGAAGGCAATTCTCTCAAACCCTACTGTTAGTTTATCAACTAAATTTAGGTAACCATTTACATACTTTTCATTTCAACAATGTCGAAGTATTATCACCAGGGGTAGATTCCATCTCAAGAAACCATGTTCTTTGCTTATCCATAAGAAGCAACACCTCATTTATTCAAGTTTTATCATAAGATTGTAGTAACTTAGTTATATCTTCAGTCTCCACTTTAAATTCTAGTTCTCTTGCTATTTCCACCATTTGTAGTTACCTCTTCTACTAAAGAAGTCTTAAACCCCTCAAAGTCATCCATGGAGGTTGGTATCAACTTCTTCCAACCTCCTTTTAATGTCATTATTTGTACCTTCTCCCATGAATCAGGAATATTCTTCATGATAACCAGAATGATGAATCCTTTCCAGAAGTTTTTAAATTTATTTTGCTCAGATCCATGGAATCACCATTCAAGGATGCTATAGTCTTGGATATACTTATAAATGTATTTCTTAAATATAAAACTTGAAAGTTGAAATTACTCCTTGATCCATTGGCTGCAGAATGGATGCTGTGACAGTCAGCACGAACACAACATTCTTCCTGAACATCACCATCAGAGCTCTTGGGTGACCAGACACATTGTCAATGAACAGATATCTCAAAAAGAATCTTCTTTCTGAGCAGTAGATCTTAACAGTGGACTTAAAATATTCAGTAAACCATGATGTAAATAGATATGCCATATTCAGTCTTTATTGTGACATTCATAGATCCCATGCAGGGTAAATTTAGCATATGTTCCAAAGAACTCTAGGATTTTCAAAATGGTAAATGAACATTGGATTTGACTTAAACTCACCAGCTACCTTAGCCCCTAACAAAAGAATAAGCCTGTCCTTTGAAGCCCTTAAGCCAGGCATTGACTTCTCTCCAGCCATGAAGATTTCTAGATAGCATCATCTTCCAATAAATACAAGGCCATTTTCTTTCCATTGAAAGTCTATTGTTTAGTGTAGCCACCTTTGTCAATTATCGTAACAAGTTCTTTTGAATAACTTCTTGTAGCTTCTACATTAGCACTTGCTGCTTGGCCTTGCAATTTTATGGAGATGGCTTCTTTTCTTAAACCTCATTAACCTCTGCTAGCTTCAGACTTTTTTTCTGCAGCTTCTTCACCTCTCTCAGCCTTCATAGAACTGAGGAGAGATAAGGCCTTGTTCCAGACTTGGGTTTATCTTAAGGGAATCCTGTGGCTGATTTGATCTTTCATCCAGACCACTCAAACTTTATATTAACAATAAGGCTGTTTTGCTTTCTTATCCTTCATGTGTTCATTGGAGTAGGACTGGAAAATTTCCTTCAATAACTTTTACTTTGTATTCAGGACTTTGCTAACATTGTGGTACAAGAGAATAGCTTTTAGCCCATCACAAATTTCTACACGCCTTTTTTACTAAGCTTAATCATTTCAAGTTTTTAATTTAAAGCAAGCGAGGTGAAATGCTCCCTTTCACTTGAACTGATAGAGGCCTTTAAAGGGTTATTTGTTGGCCTGATTTATATAATGTGTTTCAGAAAATAGGGAGGCCTAAGGGGAGAGAGAGAGAAAGAAAGAGAGACAGAGTTCAGTAGTCATGATACCGGACTTTTGATTTTGGATTTCCAGGCTCTTGGTCTCGATGATTCGATGAATGAATCAATGGACCACAGGATAGACAGTAAGTTAGGTTTTATTTACAAAGGTATTATTACAGCTCTTACAAAGAGCCAAACCTTGCAGAGCAGGATAAGATAGGTTTTATATAAGTGTCACAGCTCTTACAAAGAGCCAAACCTCCTTGCAGAGCAGGATCCAAGTGTTACAACTCTTCCTCTTCTTCTCTCTCTCCCTCAATGGTCTACAACAATCTGCTGAGTTATTGCTCTCCTGCTTGCTCTCTCTCTCTCTCTCAGGTCTGCACAATCTGCTGCTAGGCTCTTTGCTCAGGGGTTTATATAGGGGTAGTTTTCCAATGAGCTTGAGAACTAAGTCTATTTTATAGACCAATCAGGAGCAGGATTGAAAATGGACCAATCAGGGATGCACTGGTGGAATCGTCAGTGTTTTCCCTTGATCAGCCCAGTCTTTTTTGTTGCTGGAACCTCCAGTGGAAGAGGAAAGCTCCCCTGCCTTGCTCCAACCTGCTGGTTCCTTTGCCAGCTGCTGCCGCCAAGACAGAGGTGGCAGGTCCCCCTGCCCCTCTCTGCTGAGCTGGCTAGGGGGCCACTTTTCTGTTATCAGTCAGAACACATACCTTTATTAAATTTCCCTGTTAAATAGCTGTAGTTGGTGGCACTTCCCCAAACAATTATAACAATAACATCAAAGATCAATTATTGCAGATCATCATAAGAAATACAATAATTAAAAAGATTGAAATATTGTGAAGATTACCAAAATGTGAGACAGAGACATAAATGATAGATGTTGAAAAGTGATGCCAATAGAATTGTTCAAGGCAGATTTGCCACACACTTTTAATTTGTAAAAAACACAATATTTGCCGAAGTCAATAAAGCAAAGCATAATAAAACAACATATGCCTGTACATGCGTCATGCTAAAACCCTGCTTCTTACTAAGGGGAAACACAAAAGACTTTTGTATTTAATAAATGAGCCAAATTTACCTATCATCTGCAGTCTTATGTGATAGTAAACTGAATATATTAATAATAAAAAAATTAAAAAAAATTAGAACTTTAGCAGAAGAGACAAAAATATCCCTTATGATTGAATATCTGAAAAAGTAAAGAGAATAAAAGGAAAACTGCTGAGAATAATCAGCAAATTTAGTAAAATGATAATACAGTATGTAAAACTAAGCTTAAAAATCAAAAGTTTTATTTCTGTAAAGAAAAGTTAGCTATAAGATAGAAGAAAGAGAAGAACTTTTTTAAAATAGAAAGTGAGGCCAGGCATGGTGGCTCACACCTGTAATTCTAGCACTCTGAGGGGCTAAGAAGGGAGGATTGCTTGAGCTCAGAAGTTCAAGACCTGCCTAAGCAAAGAGCAAGACCCTATCTTTACCAAAAATAGAAAAACCTAGTTGGACTTTGTGGCAAGTGCCTATAGTCCCAGCTATTTGGTAGGCTAAGGCAAGATGATCATTTGAGCTTAAGAATTTGAGGTTGTTGTGAGCTATGACACCATGGCACTCTATTGAGGGTGACAGAGTGATACTGTGTTTCAAAAGAAAAGAAAAGAAAGAGAGTAATAAATAATTTAATCATAAATATACAGAAGTAGGCTTGAACAAATTAAAAAGCATACCACATATTTTATTTTAAAATTTACCATTTTGTAAACAATCCATTTCCCGCATTAATTTCATGGTGTTATTGCAATCACATTTTAAAAAATTATAGTAGAAGCTCTGTATGTTGACCACCCAAAGGACTATAATAGACTAGACTGGTCTACATATAGAGGTGGTCAACGTAAGGAACGAGGCCTACAGTACTGATACATACATGTGATGGAAATTAGATCATCTGAAGGAGGTAGTCAATGTGGGAAGTTGGTCAACTATGGAGGTTCTACTGTGTTTTTATACTGGAACTAGAATGGTTTGTTATAAAGCTCATAAGAAAAAATAAGCATAAACAAATAGCTATAGAATTCTGAGAATGACAAGATCAATGTGGAGGGGTATGAGTATGTGCCCAGGGAGGGGGCACTCACCCTATGAGATGTTCTAATATTATATTATATCACTATAATTTAAAAAATGTGGTGTTGGTGTATTAATACCTATTAGACCAATACTTACAAGAATTAAATAGAAAAATCCAAGAAGAGACCCAGGCTATATGAAAATTAACATGTGATGAAGAAGACATCTTTAATCAATAGAAAACAATGAATATTTTAGTGTAATATTGCAAAAGATGAAATTCAATCAGTTCCTCATATCAAATACAAGGATAATTTCTACAAGGTCAAAGATCTCAGTATAAATAAGAAAATCATATACATGGGAAATTTTCTTTAAAATAAAAAACAGGCAAAAACTTTACTGTATATAACTAAAACTATCCAATTTGTTGAACAAATAACAAACATGGAAATATTTCAACTTATACAGAGAAGGTTAATATCCCCAACTGAATAAGTCCTTCTGAAAACTGAGAAATGCCTAAGTTTGACTGAAAAAAATGGGCAAAAGTAAAATACAATGCTAATTGCCCTTAAATATGTGAAATGATGCTTAACTACATATATACCAAGAGAAACACAAAATTTGACTATTTCTTGCCTAACAATTGACAAAAATCCAAAAGTTTCACCACATGCTCTGTTGTAAGACTAGCAAAACAGACACATTTTCATAGCTACTGAATATAATTTGGCAATATCTAGTAAAAATTCACATGTACTTACCTTTTGACCCAGCAATTACACTTGTTAAAAAATGCCCCCAAAGAACACTGGTAAATATATTAAATGGCCTATGTGTATCTTTTTATAATCCCTGAGAAAGTTCTGTGTTCTAAATAGCTACAATTCGTTCATAGAGTCAGGTCTTTTCTGAAAGTTTTTCCTAACTTTTATTACCTCAATTTGATATCCGAGGTCCTTAAACATTTTCCAAAATGCAACAGAAATAAGCCCAAATAATGCTGTAGTCTGTGAAGTACATGGTTCCAGATATAAACCTGTAATAACACTTATAGGAGTTGTTCAATAACTTGGTTCTTTATGGAAAAACCAAAAATGATTCATTAGAAATGACAGGCAATTCACAATAGAAATAAAATTAATTTACTTTGATATAACATATAAAATCTGTAAATGTTCTGTTTGGTTTTGTACTAATTTTGATTGTCTCATCCTTAGGAAGTGCTAGAAACCTTTAGCTACATCTAAGAGTTAACTTGCTGCTCCTGTGTGCTCCATAGTCTTCATCTTTTTTTTTTTTTCATTTTAACAGATGCTGAGTCCCTTCTTTGTGTGCCATGCTGGCCTCATACTTGGCTGTTTCTTACTTAGATACTCTTTGTGTCAGAGCCCTTAAGACTATCTCTGTATGTGAATGCCCAAAGTTCACTTACAGATAGTGTATTCCTATAAAGAGTTGCCATCTCCAAGACTCTACAAAATGCCTGCTACTTATAGTTAGCATAATAGTTTGCAGAATTGTTTCAGGAGATATGTCAGGTCATAATAGTTTAAAAATTCTAAAGTAAGGTGCTCAAGCAAAGTGAGTTGATAAATCCAAATAAATAATTCTACCTCCAATAACCAACAGTCAATTTTAGAGGATAAAATTTTGGAGAGTATCCATGGAAGGCAAGTTGTGAGAATAGGTTTCTTCGGTTTGTGGTTGTCAGATATAGCAAATAAAGATACAGCATGCTCAGAGCTACATTAGAACTTCAGAATGTTGCATAAAAAGAAATACATTTAGTCTTCTTCCCAGGTTCTTGGCACAAAACTAACACTGAGTGGTTGGAATGTGTTTTGTTATTCATTATTAGCCCCTTTTCATCACCCCTGAGTTTGTGCTAAAGGGGTAATATATGGTGAGCTACCTAGTTTGTCAGTCTCAAGATAGGGCTTATCACCAGGAAGATAAAGTGATTGGAACATTAAAACTTTTAGCCCCACCCAAGGACCTCCTGGAAGGGGAAGGGAGAGGTGAGAGATAAATACTTGAACTGATAAACTTCCAAGTTGGTGAGAACTTCCAGAAGGATGCTCTGAGGGTAGCACACCCAGAGGGATTGGAAGCTTTGTGAACCACTCCCTTCACCCAATACCTTGCCCTATCCTTCTCTTTCATTTTGCTATTCCTGACTTTTATCCTTTATAATAAACTGGTAATAGTAGGCAAATTGTTTTCCTAAGTTCTCTTTAGCACATTATTGAACCTGAGGAGGGGATTGTGCGAACCTCTCTATAGACACTTAGTCAGAAGTCCAGAAAACCTGGGATTTGTGTTTAGAATCTGAGGGGTGGGTTGGTTTTGTAGTCTTGAGCCTGTATGCTACACAGGCTGCACTAACTCTGGAGTCAGCACTAAGTCAAGGAACAGTCAGCTGATGTCTGTAGATTCAGGGAATTGATTGGTACCAGAGAAAACACCCCACAGATAAACAATAACTGTTTTGTATAATTGTGTCCCAAATACTTGCATAGGACATACTTATGATACAAGGTTCCCCCATTTGCTAGGTCTAGGTGAGCTCAGAGATCAGTCTCATCACAGGCCCCCATCTCTAGGCACAAACGGGCCCTTTCCAGCCACATTCAAGTAAAGTCATGATAAAAGAAAAAGAAGCAGCCTGATTGGCACTCATCTGGGTATTTCCTCTTGCAGTAGGGGGCACATACCCTAATCCCTTGCCTGGGGCAAAGACTTCAAGGACCAACCTTCCTTTAGTAATTTTGGGATTATTTTCCACCTGCAGGCCCCTGGCCAATGGTGACATGTTCCAGACATACATATATCTCCCCAAAACCCCGCCCACAGAACAGAAACATAGTATATAAACCCCTAGACAGAAGGCTTCAGTGGGCTGCCCACTTCGGTCCCCCCTCTGTTGCTAGAGATTCTGTTCCCCCTCTTTTAGCTTATCTATTTATTTTATCTACCAATAAACTCTATCCTTTCCCTTACTCCAGCGGTCTGTGGTTTCCTACACAGAAATTCTAGATACACTTGTACAAAAACATTATTTGTTACTTACCTGAAATTCAAGTATAACTGGATGTCCTATATTTTATCTGGTAATTTTACCAGGACAGATCATGAAATCATGCTGTATGTTCTTCTATCTACCCACATTAGTAAAAAAAGGGTGCTGCCTCCTTTATTTCAAGCTTAAAAGAAGAGCTTCCTTTAAGGCTGCATAATATTCCATAGTGTACATATACCACAATTTATTGATCTATTCATGGGTTGATGGGCACTTGAGCTTCTTCCATGACTTAGCAATTATGAATTGGGCTGCAATAAACATTCTGGTATATATATCTTTGTTATAATGTGATTTTTGGTCTTCTGGATATATACCTAGTAGAGGAATTGTAGGATCAAATGGCAGGTCTATTTTTAGACCTTTAAGTGATCTCCAAACATCTTCCCAAAAGGAACGTATTAGTTTGCATTCCCACCAGCATTGTAGAAGTGTTCTGTTTTCTCCACATCCACACCAACATCTCTGGTTTGGGGATTTTTGTGATGTGGCCTAACCTTACTGGAGTTAGATGATATCTCAAAGTAATTTTGATTTGCATTTCTCTGATGATTAAGAATGATGAGCATTTTTTCATGTGTCTGTAGGCCATGCACCTATCTTCTTCAGAGAAGTTTCTCTTCAAGTCCCTTGCCCACCCTGAGATGGGATCACTTGTTCTTTTCTTACTAATATGTTTGAGTTCTCTGTGGATTCTGGTTATTAACCCTTTGTCAGAGACATAATCTGCAAAAATCTTCTCCCATTCTGAGGGCTGTCTGCTTGCTTTACTTACTGTGTTCTTGGCTGTGCAGAAGCTTTTTAGTTTGATCACATCCCAGTAGTGTATTTTTGATGTTGCTTCAATTGCCCGGGGGGTCCTCCTGGTAAAATATTTGCCTAGGCCAATTTCTTCAAGAGTTTTCCCTGCACTTTCTTCTAGTATTTTTATAGTTTCATGTCTTAAGTTAAAATCTTTAATCCAGAGAGAATCTATTTTAGTTAATGGTGAAAGGTGTGGGTCCAGTTCCAGTCTTATACATCAGTCTTCTACAGGTCACCAGCCAGTTCACCCAGCACCATTTGTTAAATAGGGAATCCTTTCCCCACTCAATGTGTTTTTAACTGGCTTGTCAAAGATCAAATAACAGTAAGTAGCTGGGTTCATCTCTTGGTTCTCTATTCTGTTCCATACATCTACCTCTCTGTTTTTATGCCAGTACCGTGCTGTTTTGATCACTATCGATTTATAGTATAATCTGAGGTCTGGTAGTGTAATTCCACCTGCTTTGTTTTTATTTCTGAGTAATGTCTTGGCTACTCAAGGTTTTTTCTGATTCCATATAAAATGAAATATTATTTTTTTCAAGATCTTTAAGGTATGACAGTGGAGCTTTAATAGGGATTGCATTAAATCTGTAGATTGCTTTTGGTAGTATGGACATTTTAACAATGTTGACTCTTCCCAGCCATGAGCATGGTATGTTTTTCCATTTGTTAAAATTGTCAGCTATTTCTTTTCTTAGAGTTTCATAGTTCTCTTTATAGAGATGTTTCATGTTTGTTAGGTAAACTCCCAAATATTTCATCTTCTTTGGCACTATTGTAAATGGAATAGAGTCCTTGACTATTTTTTCAGGTTGACTATTATTGGTATATATAAAGGCTACAGATTTATGAGTGTTGATTTTGTAACCTGAGATGCTGCTGTATTCCTTGATCACTTCTAAGAGTTTTGTAGTAGAATCCCTGGTGTTTTCCGGATATACAATCATATCATCTGTGAAGAGTAAAAGTTTGATCTCTTTTGACCCTATACAGTTACCCTTGATCGCCTTTTCTTGACTAATTGTGATGGCTAAGACTTCCATTACAATGTTAAAAAGCAGTGGAGACAATGGGCAACCTTGCCTGGTTCCTGATCTGAGTGGAAATGATTTCAATTTAACTCCATTCAATACAATATTGGCTATAGGTTTGCTGTAGATGGCCTCTATCAGTTTAAGAAATATCTCTTCTATACCAATTTTCTTTCTTTCTTTTTTTTTTTTTTCTTAGACAGAGTTTCATTTATTAACCCTCAGTAGAGTACTGTGAAGTCACAACTTACAGCAACCTCCAACTCCTTGGGCTTAGGCAATTCTCTTGCCTCAGCCTCCCAAGTAGCTGGGACTACAGGCACCTGCTACAATGCCCAGCTATCTTTTTGCTGCTGTTTGGCCGGGGCTGGGTTTGAACCCACCACCCTCGGTACATGGGGCTGGTGCCCTACTCCCTGAGCCGCAGGCACTGCCGAACTATACCAATTTTCTTAAGTGTTCTGATCATGAATGGATGCTGGATGTTATCAAAAGCTTTTTCTGTATCAATTGAGAGAATCATGTGGTCTTTGTTTTTTAATTTGTTTATGTGCTGAATTATTTTTATACATTTATGTATATTGAACCAGCCTTGAGACCTTGGGGTAAAACCCACTTGGTCATGGTGTATAATTTGTTAGATGTGTTGCTGGATTCTGTTTATTAGGATCTTGTTGAATATTTTTGCATCAATATTCATTAGTGATATTGGTCTGTAATTTTCTTTTCTTGTTGGGTCTTTTCCTGGTTTGAGGAACCAAGGTGATGTTTGCTTCATAGAGTGTGTTGGGTAGTATTCCTTCTTTATGTTTTGAAAAAGGTTGAATAATATGGTGAAGGGATGGTCATCTGTATTTCAGGCAAATGGAAATCAGAAAAAAGCAGGTGTTGCAGTTTTATTTGCAGATACAATAGACTTTAAACCAACAAAAGTAAGGAATGATAAGGATAGTCACTTCATATTTGTTAAGGTTAACACTCAATATGATGAGATTTCAATTATTAACATTTATGTACCCAACCAGAATGTGCCTCAATTTATAAGACAGACTCTAACAGACATGAGCAACTTGATTTCCTCCACCTCAGTAATAGTCGGAGATTTTAACACTCCTTTGGCAGTGTTGGATAGATCATCCAAGAAGAAGCTAAGCAAAGAAATTTTAGATTTAAATTTAACCATTCAACATTTGGATTTAACAGACATCTACAGAACATTTCATCTTAACAAAACTGAATACACATTCTTCTCAACAGCCCACGGAACATACTCCAAAATTGATCAAATCTTAGGTTACAATTCTAACCTCAGCAAATTTAAAAGAATAGAAATTATTTCTTGCATCTTCTCGGACCATCATGGAATAAAAGTTGAACTCAGTAACAACAGGAATCTGTATACTCCTACAGAAACATGGAAGCTAAATAACCTTATGCTGAATGATAGCTGGGTCATAGACGAGATTAAGAAGGAAATTACCAAATTTGGAACAAAATAATAACAAAGACACAAATTATCAGAAACTCTGGCATACTGCAAAGGCAGTCATAAGAAGGAAATTTATTGTACTGCAAGCCTTCCTCAAGAGAACGGAGAGAGAGGAGGTTAACAACTTAATGGGACATCTCAAGCAACTGGAAAAGGAAGAACATTTCAATCCCAAACCCAGCAGAAGAAAAGAAGTAATCAAAATTAAAACAGAATTAAATGAAATTAAAAAGAAAAGAATTATACAACAGATAAATAAATCAAAAAGTTTGGGTTTTTGAAAAGGTTAATAGACAAACCTTTGGCTAACCTAACCAGGAAAAAAAAAGTAAAATCTCTAATTTCATCAATCAGAAATGGTAATGATGAAATAACAATAGACTCCTCAGAAATTCAAAAAATCCTTAATGAATATTACAAGAAACTTTATTCTCAGAAATATGAAAATATGAAGGAAATTGACCAATACTTGGAAGCACACCACCTTCCAAGATTTAGCCAGAATCAAGTGGAAATGTTGAACCAGGCCTATATCAAGTTCTGAAATAGCATCAACTATACAAAATCTCCTAAAAAAGAAAAGCCTGGGACCAGATGGTTTTACATCAGAATTCTTACCTTCTTTCTTGTCTCTCATTCCCCAACCCCCAAGCTTCCAAATGTCAACAACAGATCTCATTAATGACTGCCTACTATTTTTAAATAAAAA